>BOSO01007674.1:0-23152 GCA_018403395.1 Gorsachius goisagi
GTGGCCAGCAGATTGAGGGAGGTTATCCTCCCCCTCTACTCTGCCCTGGTGAGACCCCACCTGGAGTACTGTGTCCAGTTCTGGGCTCCCCAGTTCAAGAAAGATGAGGAACTCCTAGAAAGAGTCCAGAGGACAACTAGGATGATAAAGGAACTGGTACATCTCCCCTACAAGGAAAGGCTGAGAGAGTTGGGCTTGTTCAGCCTGAAGAAGAGAAGACTGAGGGGGGACCTCATCAACACATACAAATATCTTAAGGGTGGAAGTCACGAGGACAGAGCCAGGCTCTTTGCAGTGGTGTCCAGCAACAGGACAAGGGGCAATGGGTACAAACTGAAACTTAAGAGGTTTCAGTTGAATAGGAGGAAAAAACTTCTTTACTCTGAGGGTGACAGAGCATTGGAACAGGCTGCCTAGGGGGGTTGTGGAGTCTCCTTCTCTGGAGATATTCAAAGCCTGCCTGGACAAAGTCCTATGTAACATGCTCTAGGAGAACCTGCTTTATCAGGGGGTTGGACTAGATGATCTCCTGAGGTCCCTTCCAACCCTTGTGATTCTGTGTTTCAAAAAGTGAGTTTGGAAATCTTAGAAGGGCACAGGAAGACAGGGCTGGCTGTTCTGTGTCCTTTGTTAGTACTGTCTAAGCAGCTTAAGCACGTGTGGGGAGGCAGTCATGATCTCATTACAGCTAACTGTAGGTGATAAGCAGCTTCGGGCACCAAAATCAGTGCACCAGTGAATGCAGATGTCAGTGAGTTATTTAAAGCAGGAAGGATTTGGGAGAGAAGCCTGGGGGGGCTACATAGTCCTGTGTCTTAGTCGGTGGCTGAATCAAACCAGAGTACCTTCAATAAAAATGTTGGAGTTATTGCAGAAGATGAGGTATTGTGCTCTGGTCTTGGTTTGAGTACTGTTGTGGATTGTAAGTAAAACTGGTAAAATCCTGCAGCTCCTGAAGACTCTCGCAACACTTGCTGCCTAGTGGAAAGTGTATTTCACTTTTCCGAACTGTGGTCTATGTGTGAAGCTTTGAGGAAGGTATCTCTGTCAGGTTCATGGGGGTTGACTCTTGTCCCACAAATGTAGGGGGAAAAAAAAAAAGAGACCTTTTAACTTCAGTCTTTTGAGTCTGTCCCGAAAGAATTGATAAAGCAGTCTGAAGCTCACTTTGTGTTGAAACACTACATATGTGGATTTTTTAAGATCATCTCTTAAATAAACACCCTCGCAATGAAACCTACATCAGATTAATCTTGACTGTGTGGATTTTGCTTAGATTAAATGTGACCATATACAAAATGATTATTATTGCAAATATTGGAATGGTTTGCTTTATTTCCTGTTTGGACCAAATATTGTGTGCTTTCTTACGCTGTGCAAGTGGCATTTTCTTGGGTTGGGTACAAATCTTGTTTATGTAATTGAGGTCTTAATATTTCACACTTCTTACCACAAGCGTTGACCTGAATACGCTTACTAAAATTTAAGGTAAGCTAAATCTGAACCAATAAGCATTATCGGGCATGCTTTATGCATCTTTTATTTTTACAGAACTGAGAGAAAACCTCTAATTCCATTAGTCAGACTGAGTAAATACCACTGTTGTACACTGTGCAGAATCTGAATAGTTTTTACTCTTTTCTTCTTCAGGTGCTATGCATGCTGGTTTTTTCTTTTCCCTGTAATACCAGCACTTGGGGTTTCTGGTTTTGCCCTTAATTATTCTTTGCTTTAGTTAAATAAGATGATGAGTATTTCTGTTCCTGTGGTCTGTTCATTAGTTGTGTGGCATCCTTAGGCCTTGACACTCACATGTATTTCAGCAGTTGAGAATACGGTGAACCTATTGACAACTTGTTTCAGCTAATAACAAAAACCAGTCATCTTAAAAACTAACTATGATTTGTAAATGCAGCTTGATTCAAATATTCTTTCTTAAAATAATCCTGATGAGGGTATGCTTCTGGCACCTGTTATCCTGTATTGAACCGGAGAAGAAAATTAAAGAGTGAATTTGCTTTCCCTAGCTATATATGGCCCCTGATGTATTGTAACCCAGATGACTCTAAGAAAACATCTGATTTGGCAGGCTGATGTTTGCGGAAACTGCACTGCAGTGTTCCAGTATCTTTTAAAGAATTTAAGGTGTGAAAAATCAAGGTAGCTTTTACGTACTTGAGACAGACCTGCTATTAAAAGCAAACTTTTCACAGTCTGTGTGCCTTCCAAATGGATGTGCGCTGTGCTTTTTTAGCATAGGAGGCAAAAGCTGGTTTTTGTATTAATTTATTTATATGCAGGTGTTGTACTTTAATAAATAGATGCAAGCCAATTTGACAGTAGATCAGGTTTAACAAAGCATTTTCTTTTTGCTTTGGCTTTACAGCTCTCTTCCTTAGCCAGTGGCCTCAGTCCTAAGTGGCACTCTAGAAAGCTTGTTGGAAAGAGCTTTGAGCTCTACTTCAGCAGCTTAACATTCAGATAAGATATTGGAAATTTGTGACCTGTAGAGTGTTTACAAGAACTTGTTTGCAACTGCTGTAGTGAATAGGAAGTTAAATATAGGCTTCGTTTGTTTGATTCTTCACTTCATTTGAAAAGGAGGAGTTTCTTGTTTCAGACCTTCAGAATAGAACTGGCTTGTGGGGTAGAGTATTCAGAGCGGCCTGCTGTCCACTGTCAGTGTATCAGCAGACTAATAATGAAGATTTGGATTATTAAAAGTCCCTTCCTCTGGAAGGAGCTTAAGAAATACAGTAGGGTGAACTGTGTTCAGGGACTGCTGCTTTGGCATCTAGCAGCTCCCTTCTCCTCGGAATTTTTTTTTTTTTTTTTTCAAAGCCAAAGTTCCATTGGATCCCTTGGAAGTGTGATGTTTGCTAGAAGGCAGCACCAAAGGCAGTCCTGGCTCCTGGTCTGCTAAAATGACCTTGCAGACATCTTTAAATGTAAAGTTTTGTTTTTTGCCCTTCAAAATGCATAGCATCTTGCCAGGCTTGCAGTTGTGACTGGCCATCCAATTCCTGTATCTTCTGAGAAGATAGCCTCAGGTTCATATCGCCTTTCATTTTCACTCAAGTGGCTGGGTTCTCTGTCAGTTCTTTGCCCTTTACCTTCCAGAGCATACTGCAAGCCACAGAACAACCCTTGAGGTATTTTAACAGCTTCAGGATTTTCACTATGAGTGAATGAGTCATGTAGATTATGCTGATTCCCAGAAGAATAATAGGAAAACAAAAGGCCCATATCAAAATCCCTTCCGTGACCCTGCGTTGTGTGTCATGTATGTTTTGCCATATTGGGTTTTCTGATGTCACAAGGGATGCAAGAGTATCCTTACGTAAAATTATCTTCGGAGTTGTAGCTAGTTTCAAACAAAATCTGCTGCCTTAGCTTTAAGCGTCATCAGATACTATATCATATATTTTACTTAAATTACGTGCTAGCTTTAATGCACTATTTTTGTCTTAAATATGTTTATTATGACACAAACTTTAAGTTACTTCCTATCCAAAACCTCAAATCCAAAATGTTGCACTTAATACCTGTATTTTTCATGGCATTGTTTACTTTCTTGTAGCACCTGCACTGAGATTTCTTTTTTCCCCACTAATACTGCGCTCAGAATTTTCTCTTTCATTCTCTCTGTGTTTTTGTTTTGTGGTTTTTTTGTTCGTTTTTTTTAGTGGGTTGACCATACAAGAGAATGTATTGTATATGAGAATGTACCTTTGTTAACTTTCTCATGGAAAAAGTCATAATGAAGTGTCAAGTTGGGAAGTTATAGCTCATGTTTTCTTGCCTGTGACCCTTAAGGGTCATCTGCTTAGGAAAATTAAACAGATATCAAGTAGGGGGAATGGATTTGCAACATGATTATGTGGCTTTAACTCCCGTGGATGTGCTTATAAGGTCATTTCTGCTCAAAATGCTTGGGACAGCTGCATTAATCAGCATGTTCATCCTTGCCTAGTGCAGCTCTGCCAGTGGAATCCTTTAATGTAGATACAGTTAGAGTGATAAAACTGCACTTTTAAAATAAAGCTTGTTTTGTTGCAGGTATTGAGAGGGTACACAGCGATGAGAGTGCTTTTTTTTTTTGGCAGTGACTAGCACTTTTTCCAAGGAAAGAAGGATTAGGTAGAATAAGTAGGGCCCCAAAAAATGTCTCTTCCAGCCAAATTAATTTTTTCATCAGCAGTGTAAAAATAGAAGGGGTTGCAGCAGGAGAGGAGGGCATCCTCTATCAGTGGGTCTAAGACAAGATTTTACCTATCCCTACAAACCTTGCTATATTTATTACAGAATGTCTACTTGGCATTGCAGGGCAACCTGCAGTTCCCTTTCCTCATACAATAAATAAAGCTGTGTCCTAAGCATTGATATAATCTGGAGTACTGTATGTCTGTCCGCTTTGTATTTCTCTACCTCTCTGACCTTTTTCAGATGCTTAAGAAAGCCCTAAATTTTGTTTAATATCAGTGTCTTGGAACTACATTAGCAGAAGAAACCACTAGATAACAGCTGCTCCTTGTGCTTTTGGCACAAGAATTTGTTTACCAGGGTGAAGTGAATTTGTTTGGATAGTCCTGCTTTTATGCTCTTATTTCTTTCTGTGGAACTGATGTGCTCCTAGATTGTCCTTTTCTGTTTCTACAATTTGAGCAGGAAAATTGCTAAAGTGTTTGGTTCTTCAGCCAAACAGCACCAACATTCACTTGAAAGAGGTGCCCTAATTTGAGTCTGTATTAACAAACTCAATTCAATTGTTGATGGACTAGGACAGACGTTCTTAAAATCTTGAGAATTTAATTATCAGGTAAGACTTAAGTTGACCTGGAGTGCAAGGAGATCATGGAAAATAAAATGATCACCAAGCTGCAGTCTCTTCAAAACAGTATACAGCTAGTTTACTTGATTGTCCTGCTGTTCCTTTCTGTAATACGGTTTTGTGGATGGCTGAAGTACACCAGGACTGAGTGGTTTGACCAAGATTACTGAAACATTCAGTGAAGCATCAAAACCAGTAGTCTATTCCTAGTTGTTTTCTTTCTGTTTGGATGACCTCAGATAGGTTATGATTATGTAAAGAATCTCTTAACCAAATCAACTGTGAGTGCCTTGCTGACCTGTTAAACTTCAATGGAGAGATGTAAGAATTGCTGTAGTTCTCCTGACTTTTTTTTGTTCAGACAAAAGCTGGACTGTCCGGTAAAACCACATGATGCCATTTGGGGCCTGCCAAATATAAGTGGTGTCAGCTTCCCCATGTAGAAAAAGACAAATGTAGCTGAAGCAAAATGTTTGTTCAGCTTTATCTTTGCAGTAAGACTGAGAAAGAGAAAAATCTAATGCCTGTGCCTCTCTGTTCACTCTCAAACTCAGTCCTGACTGCTGAAATGCCCTTGTATATCTCTGCCTGCATAGGTGAGATTAAAGTCCTCTTGGGTAGTGAAATTCCAGCTTGCATGAGGCTGTGAAGCTTACTGTTACTACCTTGTTTTGCATGGAGGGTAGGTGGAGCTTATGCAGACAATATATTGAAGTCTGAGTTAATATTTTTGTTCAAAGCTGCCGTTTTGGCAGACCTTCCTCAGGTCAGGTTGCTACTCTGGTGTGCTCTGGTGGTGACAAGAGGCAGGGGTAGAACCCATGCCATGGCGAAGCATGCGTTTGTTTCTGGCCACAAGTGACAAACATGGGCATAGTACTGATGCTTGCTTGTTTGGGTCTTCAGCTCGTTCTCTTTCTAACAGCACTGTTGTCAGAGTTGTACTGAATGGGCATTGCTACAGAGATGTAGTCCACAGTTCGTTTAAGGGAGCCAATTGCTTGGAATCCCTTTATCTAATGCTGTTCACTTCCATATAATTAATTCTCAGGCAGCTCAGAAAAAGGGCAATGTATAGATTTGAGGAGGAGATGGATCAGAGTGGTGTCACAGCCCACAGCAAATCATAGGAATTGTAAAGCTACTTTACAGTGAGCTTGAAGCGAACCAAATTAAATGCTGGTTTTGAAAGGCCTTAAGGGTGAGATTAGCTTGCTTGTGATGGTTCTTCATGGCAAGTTTATGTTTGGCTTTGATGCATAACTCTCAGACTTGATAGGTTTAAATCTAGATGTTGTCCTAATTCCTAGGAAACAAAACATTCGTGCTGCTTCCTGAGTACTGGAGCCAGCTTCTGCTCCTTACCAGCTGACTTTACAAAGGGAGGGGAGAGCACAGAACGTGTCTTTGCTCACAATGTGTTCCTTGGATAGAGTTCCTGGAGCTCTACTGCGGGGTCAGTCTCTTCAAAATGAGAAACTTTTCGCAGATCTTAAATGGCTGCTTAACAGTAGCCGTGCTCCATTCCTTTGGAAATTCCCTTCTTGTCACAGGTGGGAGTGGGATGGGGGTGTCTTTGCTTAGTTTTCCTCCTTAGTAGCACACGTGCAAAAGCAGAGACGTGCAAAAGCAGAGACAAAGGAAAAGTGTTTCAATACCTGCTTAAGTTTTCTGAGTAGCAGAGTATTGCAGGACTGCACTCTGGAGGTGAAGAGGAAAGTGCAATGCTTTTTCTTTTTTTTTTTTTTTTAACACTGTGAAATGCAAAAATGCATGGACAAACAGTAGCACAATGTTTTACTTGTTAGCAGCGGTAGGTTTGTTTGTCTTTTGCATTTATGATCTCAACATAAATACATGGGGTGGCAAGTCACTGCAAAGGGTTTTTTGCTTAAGCCAGGTCTCATTCAGCAGCTTAATAGAATGTGGTTTTAGTAACTCGTGGAGAAGGTTTATGAGTAGTAATATCATGCAAGTTTTGCTGTAGTTGCTATCTTTATTTTGTTTTATTTTGAGGAAGTAAGTAGTGGAGATACTGGGGTAAAGGACAGGGAATCTGCATTGTGCATCTGCGTTCTGACCTGAGAAATGAATTGGTTTAGTTGTAACAGTTGAGCTGTAGTGAGTCATCAGGCCATTTTCTGGCAGGCATGAGTTTCTGTCAGTGGCTTAAGTGTACGGGTAAAGAAAAATAGAGTTTGAGTCTGTCTCTGCTGCTGAAGGAGATGTACTTAATAATATCCATGTCTTTGCTGAAGGGACTCCTGCTTGAGGCAAAAGCTCTTTCTGGTTTTCTTTTGGTCACTTGCCCAAGTAAACAATTTTATAATTGGAAATAGATATTGAAGTTTTCAAATCCACCTTGTTCCCAGAAGGGGGCAGGGGAGACTTGCGAGTTCTGGTGTTGGATAAAATGTACTTTTGTTTGCTTGTGTTACACTTCCGTGCTAGCTTTCAGGCACAGCGGGCACTGCTGTGTCTTTGGGAGTGTGAGCATGGCACAACGAGGCACCTGCTCAAAGCCAGAAGCCTGCAGTGATCACTTGGGCTGCAAGCGTTTTGTGTGCTTTGGTGGTTCTTTCTCTTGGGGAGCATTTGAACAGCTTTGAGTTTTTTCTCCTGTTGTTCCTCCTCATCTGATACCCTGAGATGATATGCATGTAAAAACCATGAGAATATGGAGTCATCATAAAGCATCTCCTTTTCTATACCTAGAGCACTCTAGCTAGTTGGCATCTAACTGGGTAACAATCTTTGTTCCTTATTATCATCTAGACTTTTCCTTAATTAAAGCTGAAAAGAAGCTTCTCCATGAAACTTCCTTATGGATTTTCAGGAGGGCCTAGGTTTGCTCTTTAGAGAGCTGACTTCCCTTTGCTAAATTCACTCAGTCTGGCCAACAGTGAGAAGGCAGCTTTTTTGCCAAACACTTTAGAAATGGTGTCATGCAGCTCTCCAGCAAGTTGGTTTTACATCCTGCAAAGAGACCTGTGATTTCTTTGACAACCTGGAATACAGTCAGAACAAACTCAGCTATGTTAGTCTGCATTTCTGTCTGAATTGTGGAAACAGCTACTTACTCTCAGGACAGTGTTTATTACACCATCCCTGATAATTGTGACGTAGCTTCTATGTCTACATCAGCAGTAAAAGGTTCAAGATGCTGCTGAATGAGGTGGCTGGCTGAGTGATGGTTGGTACAGACTTGCTTGAGGTATTCAATGCTTTTTATGCCTAAGTCTTCAGTGGTAAGGTCTGCTGGGCTCCTGTGTTTAGAGGCAGGGTTCAAAGAGGAAACAGCAGTCAAAAGCAAATGAAAACAGAGTGAGGGAGGATTACTTGAGAGAATTTGAGCCGTGTGAGTCTATGGGACCTGATGGGCTGCACCCAAAGGTGCTGAGGTGGCTGAGTCATAGCGATGCCAGTCTTGGCCATCTTTGAAAGAGGTGCTGGGATTGTGAAGTGATTAGCAACAAGGCAAATGTTGGGCTTGTCTTCAAAATAGGCCCAAAGGGTAATCCAGGGACCTACAGGCTGGTCAGCCTCACTTCAGTCCAGGGGACGGTCGTGGGTCAGGTCCTTCTGGTACACCTTTCTGGGCATGTGAAAGAATGTGACTGGGAACAGTCAGTATGGATTTACCAAAGGTAAGTTCTGTCTGACCCACCTCATTGTCTTCTGTGATAAAATAATGGGATTTGTGGACGAGGAAGAGCACTAGAGGCCGTTTAGCTTGAGTATACTGAGTGTTTTGATGCTGTCTCCCACAGTGTTCTTGTATGCAAGTTGGGACATTACAGTCTGGATGAGTAGAGCACATCAGGGAGTTCTGAAGAGTAAATGGAATCAGAGGAGGATGAACTGGTGATTCGTAGAGAAAGCTCTTTCCACACAGCAGGACGATAGCTTCTGAAAGTAGGTTGTTAATCAGTCTGTCTTTTCCTCCTGAATGTTGTTTTTTGCCATGATGTGATAAGAATGGATGGAAGGCAGTATTTAAGGGTCTGTCTGGTTGAAATTCATCAGTCTTCCTTATTAGTGGTGTAGGAAATTAATCTGTCTTTTCTTGGGAGGTGGGGTTTGACATGAATGTTCTTCAAGATTACCTTGTTTTTCACTCAGTTGTATGCGTGTATGTGATAGCCACTGAACTGCAGTTAAGTACGATACATGGCAGTTTTGGAGATTTTAGTGATACCCGACTTAAACTGCCACAGAGAACGTGTGGAATGCTGAGAGGTTAGTTTGTAAAGAAGAAAAACAGTCACTCAAAGCACGAAGTAATTTCTTTTTCAGCAGGTTACGGCCTCTTTGGGTTTGACCCACTTTCTGGTATATAAAAGGTGAGCTGGAGGTTTTCCGTCAATCTGGATCTACTGTGTACTTTTGATTTCTCATCAGTGTTCCTAAGATACTAGGGAGCATCTGATAATTTGGGGATTACCAATCTGGAAAGAACACTGTTTCATTAGAGCTGGATAGGCTCAGATATATCTGATTGTGCCCAAGGAACTGTAATTGCAAAATTCAGTATATGATGCTTGCTTTGGGATTTTTTTTTTTCCCTTCCATTATTGCTGTTACTGCCTCGCTGCAGCCAGTGGTATGCTTTGGCATTAAGAATTCAGTTTAAGCTATCTAGTGTGGTAGTGTGCTAAATTAAGGTGCCAGTTATGAGCAAAGAGGTTAATGTCTTACATAACGTTTGTCTTGAGGTTTTTTGTCACTGCAGAATTAAAAATAGCAATTAGAAGTTCTGCTTTGTCCTAGTTGTGGATTTTTCTGTGGAAATCGATTATCTACAGCAACTGATGTTTTTTTAATCAAAGCTGTTTTTTCTCTTTTAAAAGCATCATAATTCAAAAGTTGAGATCAATACTAAAAATCCAAGTTCACCGCAAGCTGCTTATGTTTCATCTTTCAGTTAGTGTTCTCCTGGAAAGCTGTAGATCATTCTTATTTTATCAAAACTACTTAAGGAATGTAATTTGAGCTCCTCTGCATTTACAGCTTTTGTAATAATTCTTCATGGCTTTAGCTCCTTGTGGCTTTTGTGCTTCTGTGGTTAACCCTATAACTTCTCTGCATGGTAATTGGTTAAAGCTCTTAACTCTTGGCTTCACTTAGCTATTGCACTGTGTAGTCTGAAACAGCCAAAACCATGGAATGTTCTTACAGATGCATCTGAGAAGATAGTCTGCTGTGTTAGCCACGTACCTTTTTTACTTCTGAGAACATTTTGCATTTGTCCCAAATTGGAACTGACTGTATGCATTGGGATGAGCTTGTATATGTGTCTGATCTCATCCTGAATCTCCATTCAGACAGATTCTACATCCAGGCTGGCAATGTGTTCCTACCTGCTAAGGTTTCTCTTCATGTCTATCTAGTCTTTGCAGTTTTCATAACTATGGAATTCATAATGCATTTTAACTTTGTATACTTTACGAAGGAAAAACCACATATGTTCACCTGCATGGCAGCATAGAGTGCTTCACATCTGTGTGCTGCTAAGTGGCAAAGGAAATGATCTGGTTACTGTTGTCTAGGGATCATTCAGGACTTGCTTCATAGACTCCATTTGGAAATGTCCAGATGATATCTTGTTGGAAGCTGCAGAAAACCCAGAAGAATGGGGGAGGAATTGTCCTCAAATTCTTGGTTCCTGGTGTCTGTGAAAACAAAGATTTGTGTAATTGAATTTGCTGCAGTCTACTCCATGGTTTTCCATTCAAGATGCCAGTGTGTTCTTGCAGTGCATTGCTGCTCCTCGCTTCTTGAAAATATGCCTGGGCTTAGTGCTTGCTGAGACTGTCTTTTGGTTTGGTACAGTCTGTGCCTGAGCTGTGGAGCTGTGAATCGCATTCAGTAGACTTGCCCTAATATTTTCATGTATGATGATCTCCGGTTTTCAGCTGTTCCTTGATTAAATGTCTGTTTCCAAGGATGGTTGGTAGCCTGCATATGCATGAAAGCTGAATTGGCATTTGAGCAGGGAAACATTAAGCAGACTTGCAGCGGGGCATGTGGCAGCCACAAAGCAGAGTCCCTGCCAAACGCCACTGGCTGTGGCTTTCTCTGCTTGCATTAGACGTTCCATTTAAAGTCCTGATCTTTGAGCAGTGACCTTATAAATTCTTCTAATATCTCTCTGCTGATAGGAATGGAGAGACAAGTCATAGTATTAATGTGTAATATCAGTGGGCCAGTAGCTGAGCAGAGGTCTCCCAAGGGTAGGATTCATAATCCTCTCAAAGGAGAGTCAAAGAGGCTTTGGGAGGTCACCTTTTACGGGTGAGTAACAATCCTTGTGCGAAGCTCCTGATGACCAATTTCTTTCCCTTTTTCATATTTCATCTCACAGCAGCGGAAAATAGATCTAGATGAATCCTGCGAGAGTCTTGACCTCTGTAAAACTCCTGCCTCAGGTTTGCACGAGCAGAGACTACCTGCCACAAGTCAGCTGTGTGTGTATGGGTTGATAATCTTATGTCACACCATTATGAAGTCTTACTCTATACGGATACTAGCCTATTACTCATGAGACACTTAGAGCTTTGCTTTGATCTAAATGGGACCATGTGTTTTTGCTTAGTGCTATGCAGCTTCACTGCAGTTTTATCTTTGTTTTATTTTGTCGCACCCAAATTTTACTTGTATTGGAGAGTTGTGAGAAATCCAGGTGTTTAAATGCTGTCCTAAATTATGGCTTTACTGGATTTTCTTAATGTTTTAAAATCCTTTAATATGTGGTTTTGATATTTAAAGATAAATATTTCCAATGTTAGTGACTAAGTGTCAGCAGTCAAGAATTTATTAACATAAACTTCTTGCTTCTGATTTATATTTTAGTGATTTGTTGGAACAGAGTTGTTGTAGCATTTGATCATGAACATACTGTTTTCTTTGAAAAGACCTACTTTTTTTGCAAGATTGTCCAAATACAGTACTGCTGGAAACTTGCTGCTTATTCAAGAGGCAGCCACAGCTTTAACTCTGAATTTTGGAGGAGGGAATTGTGTACGGAATGTTGAGTGTGCTGTCGTCCAAGTGGCAGCAAGATGACAAGGAGAAATTGAATTTGTGGCATCTCTGAGGCAAAACTAAGTCTTCCAGGAATCCACGATTTGATCAACGCTGTGTCCAGAGTTAGGTGTTGCAAGCGGTGACGAGCTAGCTAAACCAGATGTTGATCATGAGGAAATGGGTGTCAGCCTAAAGTCACGAAGTATACCTTATTCATAAGTGAAATTCTTCTGAGAAGAGCCTACAATGTCACTAGCATTAAGGTATTGCAGTGCACAGCGAATGGTGAAGTGTTCAGTCTCCAGCAGATGAGGGATACGTGCATGCAGCTTTCGGAGCTGAGATGGCGGAAGGCCCCCTGTCATGGTGAGGCAGAGGACAAATTACTAGTTCTAGTTTCATGTCACCTTTAGTGTCACTGCAGCATACCTGGGGAGGCTTTCACCTTTCTGAGTATGACAGCACGCAGGGAGCTCTGGTATACTGATAGACGACTTCTCTGTACTGAAGTTGCATGTGTTACTGTTGAAACCAGTTTGAATAGGGATCACTTCACAGTAACTGTTGCAGTGGTTTCCTATGTAAAGCCCTTTAGGTGGATCAGCTCTTGCTTCTGAAAAAAGCTTGGTTGTGCAGAAGTGGTCAGCTTTCTGAAGTGACTTTCTTAATAGTTTAACCAAGGTAAAGAGACCCTTGGACATAACTCAGACAGCAGTTTCTAAGAATTCTTTGTTGCTCATGAATTAATGTTGTTTGTATAATGTTGTTGCCACTCTTCTTCCTGGCTTTGTTCCCCAGTACTGCTTGCACACGCTGCTGCTCTTTGTCATGCCCTAGTTAATCACAACAGGCTGTTTCTCACTCTCCTCTATATACTTTTAGTCGCCCGTTTACTCTGAAAATAATGCTGGTAACAAATAAATTTAAGATTTATTTTTGAGGAAATAGGGCATTTTACATATTAAAGGTGTGTTGTGGAAAATGAAAACATGAAGAATTGGATTGTTGATTTTTTTATGTACGATTTAAATCTTTTGTACAAAAGTGTGTTTATATAAATGTCACACAGTCCTGCTGTGATATTTTGTCTATGTTAAGAGTGCAGCTTTGCTTAAAACTGAATTTTAGCCTTTCCTTGCCTTTAGTTACAGGCTCCCACTTTCTCACTTCTTTTGATGTTAGGGGGATTCTTGGACCTCACGGTCAGATCTGTTAGGGACCTGATCCAGCTGAAAACCAAAAGCTTTTTGTATTGTTTTATCTATTGTTGTTTTAGTTTCTTACCAGACTGGGTACTTAATCTAGATGTCTGCAAGAGTGATGATGCTGGTGTAAAGGAGATGTCAGGAGAGAGGTGAAAAAGCTGAATGATCTCTCTGCTGGGAGCAGCAACTCATGTCTCTTTAAAGCTGGGGTGAGCCTGTTCTCTGAGCACACTGTTGCAGGGTGGTTGAAGCTGGATGAAATTGGCACTGCTACTCTTCTGCCTGTCCTTCCCCTGCTGGATGATTCTCCCTTTTACTTTCATTGGGCACTGGCACTAAACCAGTTCAGGAAGCCACATTGGCAAAAACAACTTTTTTTTTTTTTTCTTGGTTAACTTTTTTGTCAGGCTAGTGTCTGAGCAGCATCAGGTGAGTTGCCAGTGCTGACTGAGGAGAGAGGATGGGTTTAAAGAGTGCTGACTTCGATTTATTTAAGCTGTCATGGAACTATACCCTGAGATCCATGTCCAGGAACGAAGGGTAGAATTTGCTAAATACCGATTTTGTTAGTTTTCTGTGTCCTCGTGGATTGATTTGATGACACCTACAAAACAAGGCTGCCGAATAGCTTAGAGAGTTGTTCTTGCCTCCTAGAGCAGATACAACAGAAACTGTAAAAATCTTGTTTCCTGAAGCTGTTTCATTAACATGCCTCCTACCCTGTTCCAGAAGTCAAATCTTAATGGTTTTTCAATCTTTTGTGCCTTGTTTTCAAGAAGAAGGCTTTACATAATGGTCTGTGTCTGATGTAGATACCTGTCATCAGCTGAAAGCAGAGAAGCAAGAACCACGTCCTTTCCAGTAGGTTGCCAGGCAGCCATCAAATAGGAAGTATTTTCAGTTGGTTTTGTTTCAGACAGCATTTGAGCTGGTAATTTGGGAAAAGAACCTTCAGTCTGCTTCTCTTAAGGTCATTTCTAAAGCATGTTAGCATTTCGTCGTTGCTTAGTGCTTATTTTGGTTTTCAATCTTTCTTTTTGTACTTCCATGTTAAAATCAAAATTCAGCTGCAATTGAAGAGTTGCCAAAACTGCAGATAGACTCCCCACTCCTTGAATTTCACAGCCTTCCAGTCAGTGGGAATCTGCATATCACGTAGGCTTGGGTTTTTTGAATGGAAGATCACCAGGATAGTTAATGGTTATGCAATTTCTAGCAGAGTTTTGTTTCAGAACTTGGCCCAAAGCTGTTCATTTGCATCAGTGACTTTGCTAGTCATGCTTTTATACTTATTTCAGCATGCAGGCTGCAAAAATGACATATAATTTAGGACAAGCAACAGCTCAAGGGAGCTCAGTAGCCATGCCTTACTTGTAGGATACTCATCAGTGTGACCTCATTTTGTCTCAGGAGACCCTACACATGGTTGTGAGCTGCAGCAATAAAGAACCCTACGTGTTCAGTTTAGTAAATAATTGTGTTCTACAGCAGCCATGAAATAAGAGTTGAGCTGGGAATGCAAACATTGGCTTTGGGCACAGGGATAACCATCAGCAATTCAGGCACCTTGTGCTGAGACAACTGTTTGTACAGCTGCACAATAGATCGGGGATCTGACCTGGGTTGAAAAGTAATCCTTAAAAAAACCAAAACAAAGTGCTGGTTTATTTTTAACTTCGATCAGTTCCCTAATTTGATTTGTGGTGACGCTGCAAACAGTTGTAGCAGCACAGCAGAGTTGAGTGAGAGGGTGCTGGTCGTGCTGGTGCAGCTGTCAAAGGATAGCCTGTGTAACCATGGTCTGAAGAAATAACTGAAGGAGGAATTAGAAACTGATTTGGCTTGATCAGTGCCAAAAGAAATCTGAACATAATATTGGGTATATTTTTTTTTTAAAGCCAGGCATTTGGATGGAGTTGGTTTCATTGTGGAGGATCACTTTAAAGAGCAACTGAAACAAGCAGTTATCTCCACCCCAAAATCTGTCCTGTTTTACCAAACTAGAGAGAACACAGTGGATGAATAAAGTATCAACGTGTACTTTTTTCCTTACACAGACTAAGCTTTTGATGTGTGTTTTTTGACTGTCGCCTCTCTATATGAGAGCTGGAGGCCTAGCTGTTCACCTAGGTTTTCTTCCTTAATTCAATGTTTTTACATATTCTGAAAGCAGAAGAAAATTATGAAGTGTGGGTAGATAAAACTTTTTTGCTTAACTTAATTTCAAATAGATTTTATTTTGTTTCTCTGGGTAAGTCTTGGGTTTTTTCTCTTTTGTTTTTTCTTTATCTTCTGAGGATTCCTTATGAGATGGTGAAGGGCAAAGAGCCAGAAAACACCCCTTCTTTCTCTTCCTTGGCAGCCCATGTATGGTCTGAAAGTGTGCCTTTGCTCTTGAGTCAGGGGAGTTGACTTTTTCCTGTTGCAGAATGCTCACTTTGGCCTCTGTGCTTTGTTTTCTGTGTGTGGCAGGTGTAAGATGCAGCACATTGATTATTCCTTTCAGTTCCTGTCAACCACCCTCTCTCAAGCCTGAAAACTGATTTTATTGCTGCACAAGTACTTCCCTATTCTGGGATTTTGGTGCTTTTGATGGAGGTTTTTCTCTTGTTCTTATGCAAGCTGGGAGGATCTTGTCCTGTATTCCCAGCCTTCCAGGTGTTTGTACTGGCTAGGAGCCTGAGGGACACAAGCCTAAGATGCACAACCGTTTCTACTTGTCGAATCTGTGTGGAGGTGTGAGTGGGAGCTCAAGCTCCAGACGTGCTTGCACACATGTATGACAACAGTGCCTTTCCAGCTCGGGGGCCAGCAGTTACTCTGTAGGTGATCAGACCAAACTGACTTCCGTGGCTCTGACCTTGACACCTCCAATGACTTCTGGGGCATTTTTAACCAGGAGAAGATGAGGTAAGAACTTACTGAAGGAGTTGCCAGTTGTTCTCTTCACCCCTGTGGTGGCACAAACCTGAGACTGCTGCTCACCTGATTGCGGTGTGTTCTCGTCAATTTGGTGGGGCTGGCACAGAGCAGTCTCGGGGGGGGGNNTCCCCCCCCCCCCCCCCCCCCCCCCACTGCCATCCATCTGGCCAAGCTCTGTGTATGTTACCACAAAGTTGCACCTTCCTTTTCTCTGCCAGCAGTGGCTTGCTGTGTCGTGTGTTTGTCCTCTGGTTCAGCACAAGCATCACCAGCTATGACTCATTCTCTTAGTGTCAGCAGATGAGCGTGGTGCATTTACCTGCTTGTCTGTCCCACCTTCTTCTGATGCTGTTGAGGTTGTAGAATTTGGTACCCACAGCTGGCGTTAAAGTGCAGTGTTTCTGAACGTACTCCTCCTCGTGCTGAACTCAGCATAGTCTTTCCATCATCTTCCTACTTTGAGTGGAGTTACCTGGATGATCGTGCAGTCCTTCAGGACTTCTTTAGGGATGTGGCTGGCTTATTTAAGCCTCGCTGTTGGGGAGGAGGCCAAGGTCTGTGACTGAGGAGCCAGGTATGCTTTATTGAATTAATGCAACTAATGCATTAATGAAAACTTGAAACATGGGGTTTTTGAGGCAGGAGGTGAAATTGTTCCCTCTGCTTATTCAGTCTGTAACTTGAGTTACAAATTCTTTCCAAGTTAAGTCTTTGAGCTAAACCTCTTCAATGGGATGGATGTGATTTTTTTTCCTTCCCATCCTGCTATGAATGCAAGGACTACTGTTTTCTGCTGATGGGCCTGTTGATGAGTTTTCTGAGCCCCTCTACCAGTGTGAATTCAAGAAATGTCTTCTCTTGGTGGGTTAGCTTGATTCCTTATGATTTGTGACTGTTGACAAAAGTAAGTTCCTTTCTAACTGTCTCTGACTGGATTTGAGAGCTGTGCTGAATGGCAGCATTTGCACTGGAATAGTTTAAAAATAACCTGTATCAGTGGAGAGTTTTTTCTTCTTTAAATGAGATGAAGAGAAGTCAGAAAGTAGCTCACAGAAGGCTGAGCAATGTGGCCTCACAAGCATTGATCTTCCCTAAGCTCTTCTCTAGAAAGCACGTGTCATACTCTCATATCTCCTATAAAATGCAAAGCTGATACTGGATGACCATGCTCTCCTAGGCACAAGCTTCGAAGAAAATCTTCTGGGCTGGTACTGATAAAGCAACTTTTTGTTAATGTATGTATTCGATCAGGTCTTGCTGAAGCCACCACTTCTGAACGGAGAAGGAAGGTGCCCTTTACTGCCAAGGCAGGGTATATTTGTGGCAAGGTGCAGCGGGATTCAGCAGCTCAGCTCCCTGTCATTCATCCTCCCTGCCTACTGGAGATGAAAGAGTGGTGATGACCAGACCAGGGCTGGACCTTCCTCCAGCTTCCCCTTTGCAGTGACACTGATAGTGGTGACAGGGACTGGCAGGAGCCCAGGCAGCCCTGTGCCCTCCTGCCAACATGCTGCATTTCTTCAGTGAAGAAGGGGAAACCTGGAGAAAAGAGCAGAGAGGGAATTAAATTTATATCATCCCTGTTGTGTGCAGTCCTCTCCTGCTCCCCAGCCTGTTATCATGGTAGTGCCAGTTTTTCCAGCATCAGGCTGAACAGGAATGCAAGCTGGAAGAGGCCATTTGAGCCCCAGCTTTGGTTATGCTCACTTGCAGGCAGCTGCATGACAGATGTTCACAAAACATTGCAAGTTGCAGATCACCTGCTCCATGTTGCTAAATGTGACAGATGTTCGCTATGCACTGTTGTGTGCTAAGGCTTGGATTAAAAAAAAAAAAGAGAAGTTACCAGTGTGAGAAAACAGGTATTGTCTGTACCCTGGGTCTAGATCCCTAGCAAGGAGTTCAAGTGCCTCACCCTTCCTTGAAAGCGTGCCATACTTTATGCGTAGGTGACAGCAGAAGGGCCTTTGCAATTCCTGCTAATCTCACCCCCAAGCCTCCTTTAACCCAGATTTAGGCACTGGTTTTAACAAGTGGTTTAGGCATTCCAGCCATAGTTAAAAGTGCATAGCTCAGCCTCTCTTTTCTTCAGAAAGAGCTGAAAAGGCTTGGCTTCCGCTCCTTTCTTAGGAAGAGAAGAAGAGAAAATTCTTGGTCTCACAGCTCTACTGGCAGGCGTGCTGAAGCTTTGTGATTAGCGTGATAGAAGTATGGCACAAACTTCCTTCAGATCTCTAGGAGGCAGAAACACAGGGCATGCCTAAGGACTCATGAGCATAATTTTATTTTCCATGTGGTCCTTTCTGTAGGCTCAATCAAGCTCTGTCTTAAAGTAGATTAGGCTCTTTCCTTGTGCACACTTCAGTGGTTGGTGCATTTGTGCCTGGTCGTTGAGGTGGGAAAAGTATTGGTGAAGGAAGGGTGCTTTTGTTCGGCTCCTGGTGTAGTGTAGAGTGCACCTATTAGTGGCTGTTGTCCTTGTTTATTGTTTGGGGTCTTGCTTATTGCAGTTCTTCCACCAGCCTCACTGTTGCCACCCTCTTCCTCAGCTGGCATTCTCTGAAGACTTCTATTATGCTATTAATGCATGCATACGGATTGCATTCTGCTAACTGGCCTCGATCTGAAGAGCCACACTTGCCTTTGGTGAGGGCAGCGTGCCCAAAAAAGGCTGTATTTGGTAATAGTACAAGCATTGGACAAGGTGCAGGGGAAGGCTCAGGATTCAAAGCTGTGTGCTCAAGCAGGACAGGAAGGTTTGTAGCTTCCTGGATACCACGCTGGCCAAATGTTCCTGGTTACATCCTAAATGTTGCCATAGGTTCTCTGAGAGCTGTGTTCTCTGCCCAGGTCCCGGAGGTCATCTCCATTTTCTGCTGACTAGACAGATGTGTCTCAGGCCTGTGGGTTAGCTTTCATGCAGGGAAGCTGATCTCACAGCACAGCAGGAGATGCTTTTTTCCTTGGGCTGGGTTTCCTTCTGTAGAGGTTGGGCAACCCAATCCAGCATGACTAGCAAACATCATGCTTTTCAGCATGGATGCTAGCTGCTGCTTCTCTTTGCTAACGAGTCCAGCTCACAAGCAGTCACCAGGTACCCATTGGCCAAATGATGTAGTCCTCTTGCCTGGTATACTGGTATTTTGTATTCTTGTGCTTTGCTCCTGACCGCTTTGGGGTTGTTAAGGGAAAGTACAACTTCTGTCAGCGTGACCTTGAGGTCAGTATTTATCCCTTGCCTGTGGCCTGGCTCCGGAATCATCAGTGCCTTAGCCTTCAGCACCGCAGGTCCTGAGGGCTGGCCACAGTCCTAGCAAGGTGACGCTGGAAAGATGGACATGCGAGCTGCTTGCAGTGAAGGCATGAGTCAACAGTGCTTAAGGCAGTCAGCTTTCTTGCTGTGTAATACGTTACAATTTTAAATGTTTGTTCTTTTTATTTTGGAAAATAGCTTTACTGGTGAGTCATGAAGCATTGCCAGTGTTCCCATACAAGACTGCTTATAAAGAGTGGGAACATCAGCATCATGGTGCGGTCTGCAGTAATTCTCACACCCACTGCAGTGCAGTGTGCATGCCCCCACTTCTCAAGTGTGTGGTGACCTCTGAAGCTAATTTCCCTGTCACCTTAAGTTATACCATCAAATAGGACATCCCGGCTCTTTCCAATCCCTTGTTCCTGTGCTGGCATCCTCCAGTGGCAGTGCCGTGGTGCTGTGAACTGGCGGGAGCAGGCATCTCCTTGATTCTGGCGGTGGTCTGGCAAGGCATCAGTAATAGTCAGCCAGGGATCAGTAATGTTTAAGAGTATTCTGGCTGGGTCTTTAAGAGCACAGCACTGTTTGTTTCTGCGGAGGGGCATATTTCCTGCCGGAGGGTAATGTTGGTATTGGGAGCAGGGTTTACCCCACTTAAAAGTTAGGAAGACCAGAGTTTACCTTGTGTGTCTTCCTGACTTTTGTTTGGAAATATTTTGTGCGTTACTACAAGAAAATACAGCTTATTGCTCTTCTTTATACCCATCCTGCTAAAAAGTGTTTTAACAGTGAAGTATGCAGTTCAAATTTGGAGCAGATACACTGACAGGCAGGCATCTAGACTTAAATATTGTAGAGCAAATTCTCTTCCAGTGCAAGAGGGTTTTTTTTTACTGGGGAGGATAATGGAATATGGGATGCGGTATGTCCTTCTGTAGTCAGGGATAACTCTGCTCCTGAACCTCAGCCCACACCTCTCGTGAGTCTGGCTTGATGGGCGATCTGTCTTGCCAACTATAAATCAGTCTGTTGGAAGGGGGGGATGCTAAACTGACCTGAACGTTTTACTGCTGTTCAAGCTATAGTATTGGAGGATGCCCAAGGATCTACTTGGATGAACTGGTCTCCCTCAAGCTGTTGTGTGGATTTTGCACTGCATTTTATAGCATAATTGGAAGGACTCTTGAATTTTATAAGCCAGCTAAAATAGTTGAACCCATGCCTTTGTTTAACAGAGGAAGGATGAGTAATACTTAGGCCTTCAAATAGTTTGCTGCTTTATATTTGTTTGAAACTGCTGGGAATCTTCGGTCTTTATTTGTGAATAGTGTCCATGTTTAGTAATAACCTTTTACTTTGAGTTAGTGTCATGAAAAACACTAAGCTGAATCTGAGCTCTAAAGTGTCCGTTTTTCAAGCCCTGTAGATAGCTTCCTCTTTAAAAATGTCTCTGAAATGCCATTTGCCACAAAGTATTTTTTCTCAAGTTCACTTTTACATGGGAAAATATTGGCTATATTGCTGGTTTCTTTAGAGCTCCTGGATAAATCTGTGGAGCAGTTGTAACCGGGTTTGGACTCTTTCCCCACCTGGTGCCTGGCTCCTTCTCTTGCATCATGGTCACAGAAAGTTGGTTTTTTTGGGGGGGTGTGTGTGGGGGGGGGGGAGGGGGGGGAGTGTTTGGTTTTTTGGTGGTTTTTTTTTTGTGGCTGTCACTCCCTTCTGGGTGTGCCTGCACATCTGAAACTTATGTTGGGTTTTCTTGGGGGTGGTAGGGCACTTGGCAGGGAGCCTGGGGCAATTCTCGGTGGCTGCAGCCTGTTTTCATCGACACTTTCTGAGGGGCCCTTGGACGACTACAGTCATTTCAAAGATATCTCTAGGCCTTGCAGTGGAGAAGGCTTTGAGGGACTCTGCAGAGTGGGTGGCTGCTGTCTTCAGAACAATTCAGGTGGCATATGCTTTGCTGCTGCTCACCTTTAGGAAAGAAGGCTGCTGAAAGTAGGCAAAGGCTTCTGCCTGTAGCCCATGGGTGAGGCACTCCTAACTGTGAGAACAGTCTATGGGCCTTTGGGGGGGTGTGTGTGTCTGCCTTGGGTGTTTGTGACTCCATCTGAAGTTAGTGAAGGTGTCTGAGGTTGATGAGTCTGCTTAAATAATCCCCCTTCTCTAAAGTAAGGATAATAAATACTACTTCCTTCCATCACTGGCAAAACTGAGACCCTCAGACATTTTGTGATTGGCTTTCAGTGAAAGCTGGGACTAGCACCAGACCTGAGCGTTGTATGCATGTCTCCTGAGTATGGCTACTACTGTTGCCACACTGATGAATCTTCTCTTGTCCCGTGAAGTTTAAACTACAGGAAGGTGTGAAGTTAAGCTTGTCCCCTGTATTGTTTGCAATAACTGAAAACTCTGCCATAGTCATTGGCAAAACAAAAGAAACCAAATTCAAGACAAAGCTGTGTCAGCAAGAGGAGATTTAAGTCAGTAAAGCATTTGTTTGAAATCTGTGAAGTGATGGTCTGTTGTGGATGCTGGCGCCTTGCTTGTTCTCAGATGTTAACTACCATTAAACCAAACTAAAAAATACATGATGTAAGCAAGCCTCTGCTGCTGAAATTTCTTCTTGTTGATAAAGCAAATAAGAGGGAGGAGAGAAATCCACAGCATATTTTTGTCTCCTAAACTCACTCAGAGCCTGAGACTTTGAAGGATACCTTGCAGAGACTTTGGTATGAGCTGCTACAGAAAGGGACCATCTGTGGTGTTGTGGTGTGGTTTTTTGTGGTTTGGTTGTTTTTTTTCTTTTTGTTTTTTTTTTTCCTCCTCTTATTCCCTGCCCCCACCTTAAAAGCCAGCTAAATATTCACATTGCTCCCCTTACACTGAATGTGGTTGTGTGGTCATGTAACCACAAAAGGAAATGTTTTCCATCGGATCAGTGAGATGATTCAACTCAAATGTACGTACACTCATACTATTGCAAAATCCAGTGCGAGGGACCAAGCAGGAACGTGCAGACAGGGAGAGAGAGGCGTTGTCCTGTTACAGGGAGCTTTTGAGTTACACTGGGTTAAACATGTTACGAAGTAACTTGCCCCTCCTTTTGAATCTCTTGAGCTGCATCTCTTACATGATTGAATTGAAGGGGGAGGGACAAGAGCCCATCTTCATCCAGAACTTCCCCCAGCCTGGCAGTGTTCTGTAGCTGTGGAGACATCCTGTGGCCAGATGAGGAACAGCCTGAACCACCGTGTCCCTTGTTCAGGCCTCCAAGATCCCTTAGTTCTTAAATTATTGCCCTCGGCTGTGGCTGTGCTAAGAAACTGGAAATTTGATGAATTCAGAAACCGTAGTCCCCATATGGTTCTTGTACCGAAGACTTTAGATAACTCATCATTGTGAGGAAATCCTGTGGTGGTTTCCCCAGCAGCCTCAGGAGCAGCTATGATCTAAGCAGGAAAGGGCAAATGATCTGGAGAGAATTTGTATGGCTTTACTTTTCCATCATCCTGTGGCTGTGCTGGGCACTCTGCAAATACTAAAAGAGGATCTGTCTTCTCCAGAGCACTTCTAACCTCATTTGGATTTAGCAATCTCTTGCAGGGACCTGTTGTGCCTGTGGGTGCTGCAGAAGCACCAGGAAATAGTTGTGGTCCTGAAGGGCTTAGAGTAGTAAAGGAGAGAATCCAAGTGGAATCCATTCAGTTACAGCATATTCATGGTGACAGAATGACTGTCTTATTCTGAGGGTCTTTCATATCATAGCTTGAGGACAAGCGAGTCAGTAAAGGAGGAATCAGTGTTAGAGTGTCGTGGTTTAACCCAGCTGGCAACTAAGCACCACGCAGCTGCTCGCTCACTCCCCCTCCTCCCTCAGTGGGATGGGGGAGAGAATTGGGAAGAAAA
>BOSO01007675.1:3267-79584 GCA_018403395.1 Gorsachius goisagi
AAGGGCTGTCAGGCACTGGAAGGGGCTGCCCAGGGAAGAAGTCGAGTCCCCACCCCTGGGGGGATTTAACAGCCGGGCAGAGGCGGTGCTGAGGGCCAGGGTTTGGGAATGGGATACCAGAGGTAGGGGAGCGGCTGGGCTGGGGGAGCTTTTCCTACCCCAACGGTCCCGTGACCCTGCCGGGGGGGGGCGGTGTGGCCGGGGCAGGCGAAGCTGCGGAACGGGGCCGCCTCGCGCACCCAGGAAACCGCAGCCCCAGCCGGAGCAGCCGGCGGCCTGGGGCCGGCTCCCCGGGGGCTCCCACGCCCCTGACGCCTGGGTTCCCCTCAGGACGCGCTGGAGGTGCGGGGCTCCCCCCGGAGGAAAGCAGTAGCCCCGCCTCCGCCTCGCCCCCGCCCAGAGCACAGCACGTCACGTGACTGACGTATGCCCCTCCCTCCTGACGCATCCCGCAGCGGGGCGGGGCCGGGGCGGGGCCGGCGGCTGCGTTGTCGCCCCCGGGGAAGCTCCCGCCCACCGGCGCGCGGCGTTGCGCGCGGCCGCGCCCCCTCCCGGCCACGCCCCCTCGGGGCTCGTGACGCGCCCGCCCCTCCCTCCGCGCCCGGCTCAGCGAGGGGCGGGGATCCCGCCTTCCCTCTGTGACGTCACCGCCCGCCGCGGAGTGCGCAGCAGGTACCGGCGCGAGAGGGGCAGCGGCTGAGGTAGCGGGAGCGGGGGGAGCCCCTGGGGGGCCGGGAGCGGGACGGGCAGCTCCCTGGGGTGCGTGAGGGGCCGGGCGAGGGGCCGTGGAGTCGGCAGCCCCCGGGGGGGGCGCGGAGGGGCCGTGGAGCCGGCAGTCCCCGGGGGGGCGCCGAGGGGCCGTGGGGCCGGCAGCCCCCGGGAGCGCGGAGGGGCCGGCAGCCGCCTGTGCCCCAGCGGGTGTGGCGGGAGGCCCTGAGCCTGCTGCGGGGCTGAGCCCCAGCTGAGCGGGGAGGGCTGGTGGTCGGGAGGGCCCCGGCCTGGGCGCTGGGGCAGAGGCGGGGTGGGGAGGATGAGGAGGAAGGCATCTCGGGGAGAGGAGAGGGGCTCGTCCCGCCTCCGGGGGTCCGGCTGTTGGGCGGCTGCTCTGGGGGCAGGGGTCCCCCAGGAGCGGGGTCAGGCGGAGCGGGAGGGCGATCACCGGTGATGGCCCCGGGTGGGCCTGGGCTGCCGTGCTGCTGACCGGGGCGAGGGGGGGGTGGCTCTCCCTGTCCGCCACCTCCAACCATGTGTTTGTTTTCAAAACGTTCCGTTAAACTCTTTCAGGCTTTCGGGATAGGGGGCGAGGTGGCTGTGGGTGCTGCGGGTCCTTGCGGTCCTGCCCTGGGTCCTGCCCTGTGCTGCGCGGCTGCGGTTCTTTGGGGAGCGGGGAGGCCGGCAGGCAGCGGCGCTCAAAGCAGACAGACGCGTTTAATATGAAGGGGCTTATTTCGTGTAGAGCAAGAGGTATGATGCCATTCTGAGTAAAACCTATAATGATGCACTGTGTGTTTAAAAGCCATTATGGTTGTCCTGGATTTGTATTTCCTGTTGCTATAGCTGTTGGAGACCTCATTTGGATAATGAAATGTCACGGTGAAATAGGAGAATAAGGAAAGGAGAATACTCGCCTCCTTCCCTCTGCCGCACGGATCTGGCAGCCCCTTCTGATGGCAGCGGGGAGACCCGCTCTGTCCAGGGCAGCGCCGAGATCTGTCCCACTCATCCCAGATTCATGTTTAGCTCTGTCTGAAAGAAAAAGAAAAAGAAAAAAAAAGTGCTTTTTGCTTTTGGTGCTTTCACCTTTGCTACAAGACGTGTGTCAGCCAAAGGTTCACCCTGGTGGTCTAAATAGGGTAAGTCTCGGTAAGATAGTAAGCGTGGGTGAGTTAGAACGACTGCGTGGAGCAGCTTTGTGCTGTGGTGAATGCCTCGAGGAGATCCAAGGTGTGGGAAGTGCTGCTGTGCCAGAAAAGGGGTGTTTTCCTTTCAGCTGCCTCCGTTGCTTTAGTAAAAGGACTGACTCTGCCTAGAATCGCTGGGTGATACTGTGGCTGTATCAGACAGACAGAGGAGGCGGCAGAGAACGCTGATGTGTTTTAGTGATCGTATTTCGGGGGGTTTGGGGACGGTCAGGAATTGGCATGGATAATGATCTTCCACACTGCACTGAACAGTGTTTTTACCAAGTACTGAAACTTCTTCAGCCCCGAGCCTGTTACACTCTGCCTCTTATTCATGCACTGTGAGGGCCATCTTTGTTAAGATACGGATTTGTTGTTCCCCAAACAGCTGGAGAGCAGCAGCTGATAATCTGCAGAGGCTGAGGAGGAGACGGGAATGCCCTGTAAATGGGTGGCTCCAGCAGGGGTGGGGGGCTTGGGCCTGGGCTCAGCAGACCCTGCGAGGCGGCACCTGGGTGGCAGATAGAGGAGGGGGCTCTGGTGTCTTGCTGCCATGTGTCCCCCCAGGTCCATGCTACATTTAGATCGGCAGTGGCTTGCTGCTCAGAAAGGACAGAGGTGTTCTGTCAACGTGAGCACCGATGTTCTTGCTTCTAGCGTTGCACTGGGATGATGGAGAATGACCTGGAGGGCTGTATTTAGGGTAAACAGAGGAGCTACCTGTTTTCAGGGCAGTTCTGTGCGTGATCTGATTAATATGTTACTTAATTTTTTCTAGGAAGGCAGAGCAAGCTTGTGTAACTCCGGATTTTCAACAAACAGGTCTGTGTTTCTCCTGTTTGCGGTTTGTGACCTGCCTGTGGCACGGCCGTAGGCATAGCAGGGGGCCGTGAGAACTTCCCGTGGGAGCTGAAGGTCTGAATGAGCAGGGTTCGGGTGCCGGCCTTTGGTATTGATGTTTTCTACTCTCTCGGCTGTGTATTGCGTCTGGCTCAGCTTCCTGTTTCTCAGCTGAAACCATATGGCTCAATGAGTAGAAAACAGCTCTCCGTAATTTTTGGGAATAGGGGAAGATCGCAAGAAGCCTGAGTCATTCAGGCAGTCGGTTGGTATTGCCGGGTCTGGCAGGCTGCCAGCCGCAGCTCGGCTCCCCACAGGGCAGCCTGGGAGCCTCCGAGGCCGCTCGCCCTGCCGAGGGGATGGTTGCCTTCCTCCCTCCCGGCTTCGGGGTGAGGGACTTGGCCTCGCACCCCTGCTGCTGTGCCCACCGCTAGTGAACAGGAGCTGCTGTTTCTGTCACTTGCTTATCAGAAAGATGCATTTCTGCGTTAGCGCTACCACGCACTGTTGTGGCTTTGTTCCGTCTCCTGAGCTGCTGAGGGCAGTGCCCTGAACTGTAGCAGCTTCTCTTCAACCTTGGACAGGGCAAGGCAAGGGCTTTCTTGGTTTAATAACAGCTGGTATCAGAGGTACTTGTGCCCTGTGACAAGTGGCCATTCAAAGGTTCTTGCGTATGCCCTACAGGCAAAGTAAAGCCTCCTCTTACAGCTGCATGTGGGGTGTGGAAAAGCAGAAAAAGCAAGGAAACGTGAGGAAAAAACCTCTGTCTCTTCCCGTGTTGCAGCCTGTCATGAAGATATCTTTCTAGTGATGAGACCGTAGCTGTAGAAAATGCGCGTGTCTGCATACACCGACTTTGCTGTGCCTTGGAAGCTGTGCGCTGCCCTTCAGCGCGCTTCTGCCTGAGGTGGAAAAGAATCACGCAGTCGGGGTCGTATCCTCCACTAAATCTGTCAGAGCATCAGAGCTGGGGCGGTTATCGTGAAAGGCTGCTGCTGTTTCACTGCTGAGATGCTGCCAGGATGCCATCTGAATACCACATACGAATGTATTAACTGCGCTTATTAATTTTCTTTCCAGTCATGCTGTTTGTTTCACATTCTCTTCTCAGTTGGACCAACAAAGCTTCTTTCTTTAACTGTCATTTGCAGGGTCTTGTTTAACTTGACAATCAGATGTTTTCATTGATTTTTGGTATTTGTTGCACATTAAGACTGTCTTTAACGCATCCCTCTGAGAAGAAAATATATTTATGTCTTTCTGGAAGTATCTAATTATCTAATATAGCACATTATACAAAGACTTGAACGAGCACAGTGCATGCAAAAGTGTTAAAACCCCCAAACCAAGGTGTTAGTGCCCATATCTGCAGCAATTTCTCCATAAAGGGCTTCGCTTTTTGATGTGTTTTGCCACAGGCACTTCTGCAAGGCACAGTGTATCAGCTGGGTGCCAGCAGCAAATGCCTCAGCTTACAGTGCTCAAGGGCTGTGGTGCTTCCTGGCATTGTCATCGTTAGGCTCTGGTGTTCTTAAAACCTTTCATCAGATGCCTGAAAAATTGGGAGACTTGTTCCGCGTAAGGGTGCAGTTCATGTAAAACAGTAGCAGAGCACTGTGTTTGACTCTTTTGTTGCTAACACTTTTATCGTAGGAGCTACACAGGCAGCTCTTTCAGCCTCACACTATTCTTCTGCTGTTCAGAGCGTGTCAGTGGATCGCAAACTGTGAGCAGGAGAATAGGCAGGAGTTACAAGTAGGATTTCTGAAGAGGTGGTGTACGTTGGTAGCAGTCGATGAGACATTGGAGCTGGTCTGCAGAAGGACAATCCTGGCATTCAGACCTGCGTGGGCATGAGTCTGCGTTGTTGGAGAATCCTGTGGAGACAGAGCAGCAAGGGCAGATCCTGTGATTGCGAAGCTCCACAAAGGATGCAGTGTCTGGGACAAATGCTGTCAGCATGGCTACAGGCCCTTTCGAGCTGATCAAAGCCCTGGTTTTTGAAACCAGAACCACCTGGAAGCATGCAAATCGAGCCTGGTTTTGCCAAGAAGGCAGGACAGACGATGGGAATGGAGCAGTGGGATGGTTCGCAGGGACAGGAGTGTGAGCCTTGCACATCGGGTATGCTCCCTATTTGCACAGACTTCAGGCCTCCAGAGGGCTTGGGGGTACCAGGAGGAGGGAATGCCAGGCTCAGGAACTTAGAAGGTTAAATGCCT
Source organism: Gorsachius goisagi (assembly GCA_018403395.1). NCBI lineage: Eukaryota > Metazoa > Chordata > Aves > Pelecaniformes > Ardeidae > Gorsachius > Gorsachius goisagi. The sequence continues at coordinate 8,231 of BOSO01007675.1, forward strand.
GTTCACCCAAACCACCATTTGCTCCATGGAGCTGCCTGACCTGGTGGCTTCAGGCACTCGGAGCAGCAGCTGAGGCTTTTCGTGCAGGAAATGCCTGACAGCCACTCGAATGAGGGTGAGCAAATGCACATCTTCCCAACGGCTGGAGTATCCCGTAGGCCTGGAGACCTCTGAAGGAAATGGGGCTGAACAAGTGCAACTTTTTCCAGCTTCTCCTTTGATAGCACAAAGCTGGGCTTTTCACTTCTGCCTAGAACTGCATTTTGGGAAGTAAAAGAGTTTCAAGCAGCTTTTGTCAGAAAAGGTGGGTGCAGCCCTCGTGCAGTTCTCCTTCAGCTGTTACCCGGGGCTGGTGGACTGGTTGGGCAAACTGGGAGGAGGCTCTTCCTGGAAGCGTACCGAGCAAGAAGGGAATTCTCTTGTGATTTATCCTTAGCATACCTTTCATGCAGTCACTAAATGGAGCCTGCAGAGAAGCTGTGAAGAGGGAAACACAGAACCAGTGCCATTTAAAAGCCACTTGTGCTCTTTTTTTTTTTTTTCATTTGGATAGTGTTCATATGAAATGTAATTTAAATTCTAGGCTGGTTGCCAGGAGCTGGATTGTTGATGTTAAATGTACTTTCCATTAGAGCTCTGTATTGGAAAACTACTTCCTAGCGCTGCAGGCAATGGAAGGGGTGGGGTACATCAGGGTGCCCTTTTCAGGATCTGTGCCTCTCACCGTGCCCTCCATCTTCATCTGTGCAGAGGCCAGCTGAATCAATATCTGACGTGCCCAAAATGTGGTTCCTCCTCACTGGAGCAGCATATGAGGTGTGCTGCTTGTCCTGCTGTCCTGAAAACAAACAGCTTCTTGCCTTTACCTTCCTAAAAATCTGCTCATCGGGGTTTTTTTGGGGGGAGGTTGTCTAGGTGTGCCAGTCTGCTGATCTGCGTTGAGTTTTTAACTTATTAACGCCCCATTTGTTTTCAGAGGGCTGTTTCTTGCACACTTCCTGTGTTCCCTGTTCCCGTACCCAGATTAGATTGTCATCTCCCCACGCAGACACAGATTTTTATTTAGTTGATTCATATGCATAGGAGATTGCATTTGGAGGATCTGGTTTGCAGGCAGCCGTCTGCAGGGGTTGGTATTTCTTTGCAGGTGGATTAGCAGCTGTGCACATCTACTGGGTAAAAATGCAGGTGGTTCTTCTGTTCGTGCTCTTTCCCATTTTGCCAAGATAACAAGGTCTCATCAGTGCCAGCAGGCAGAAGCAGATTTGTACTGGTCTCCAGTCACTTTGAAGGCCAGAATGGTGCTGACCTCCGAAGAGATGCCTGGGAGCACCAGCCTTGTAAGTGGCCTTCTGGAGGAGGGAAAAGGCAAAACTGGGTCTTCTTGGCAGGGTGTGAAGGCTCTTTGGGAACCCCTCATGCTAACGGAAGAGCTTTCCTTCCATCAAGCTTTCCCTTGTCCTCTTCATTCCTGGTTGTTTTCCTGTGTCACGTTATCTTCTGAGCAAAAGTCCTACCTGTTGAGGCCCTCGTGCTGTGCTGCAGGGCGGCTCTTGTGGAATGAGATGGTGGTCAGATATCTAAGTAAGGCTGCTGATTTCTTTTCTCCTAGTTCAGGGGGAAAAGAAAAAATCCTTCCCACTGATTCCTAAACATAGGTGGGATAAAGGTAGATCTCACTGAATTCATAATCCACCATGCGCTGTGGAAAGGGGTATGTGCGTGGCAGCTTGTGGATGGTGAGGCTCCCCCAGGTTGAAACTAAGGCTGTTTGCAGGGACCTGCGGAGGAGCCTGATACCTGGTCAGTGAAGTGGTGGAAGAGACTGTGTGTTGGAACTTCAGTGAGCAAGGTGCACGAGGAGGGCGACGGTCCCAGCTGTGGGTGTGCAGTGATAGGCTCTGCCTGAGCTATTCCCACTCGGAAGGACCTTGCAGTTACAATTAATACGGTGCAGCTTGAGCTCTGCGTTCAGCTTGACGTATAGCAAGAGCTGTCCTGGGAGTGGGCTAGGAAGGGGGCGGAAGCGCTGTGCAGCAGAGCTTCCCACAGCCTGCTCGCTCCCTCTCGGACACACGGTAAAAGTAAAGGCACAGCAATGGGTGGCAAGAATGACCAAGGAGTAGGACAGGCTTTGTAGAAGCAGAGAGTCCTCGGCTCGGGAGAGATGCGTGGAGGAAAAAGATGATGAATCCATGAGCGTGTTGGAAGAGGAGAGCTGGAGCTGGTTCTGTAACAGCTGTGTTGGTACACTGACTTCGAACGAGGCAGTAGGTTCAGGCAATGGGAAGGAAGTAGGTGTTTTCAAAGCGTAATGATGACATTTGTTTCTCTAAGGTGCATTGGTTGCCAAAATGGACAGGTTAAAAAATAAACATCTATCTTGTATACAAGGCATCAAGGCATCATAGTTCTGTACTTATATGTGTATCTAAAGCGTCACAGTTCTGTACTTGCACCTTTTGCTAAGCCTTACTCAAAGGCAGGTTACAGGTGTAGAGGGACATATGTTCTCACGTGCGATGCTGGTTCTTAAAGCACCAATATCTCCATGCGTGTCTGTATGTATGTATAGGCACATACACAGTGCCATATGTATTCTCTATATGATGTGTTGTGTATGTACTCCAGTGATTTATTTTTTGCAGACCTTATGGGAGATGGTGCAGCCTTTTGGGGTATGGGAAGCTGCTCGTTTAAAAATAAAACCCTTCTGCTAGGGTAGGGGACATTATGTTTGCTCAGCAGTGTGGAACAAAGGAGTTTGAAGGTAGCGTAAGGAAATGTAATGACACATTAACGAATTTAGCACTTAGCAAAAGTACTACGGGGGGGAGAGGAAGGAGTAGGAACATGTTTTGTTGTTCTCTTCAGGTGGACGAGTAATTTCCCTATCATTAACCAGCAACAGATAGGACAAATGCTTAGCGACAATCAAGGAAATCTCGGTTTGCTGGGTTTAGTGCTAAATGAGTTTCACGTCGGGTGAGATGATGCAGTGCTGTACTGGCGCGTCCTGATGGACCTCCTGCAGCGCCATGGAAAACAAAGGGCTTTCCTGATGCCTCGGCTTCTTTCTTTTGAGCTTGGCCTCCAAGAGGTGCTCATTGGGAAACCCACAGGTATGAGCCCTGATGCAAGCTCCTAAGAGTCGTTCTGGATTGCGGCTTGCAGGGAATTACTCGTTGGGGTGAGAACCCACAGCAAAGCTTGATAATACGTTTGACTAGGGACTCAGGCATGCCTCTGAAAGTATCGCTTGATGCAAGGCTCTGCCTTGCAAACATGGTCTCATGTGAGTCCATAGGGCTCAGCAAGGGTGTAAAGTCATGTATGAGATCATGAGAATGAGGAAAATCTAAATAACCTCATACAGTTCCAAAAGGGCAAGTGGGGAAGGGTACATGCGTGGAAGTAACTGGTAGTAGAAGTGGGGAACAAGGGAAAACTCTTTCCAAGAATGTATCTGGGGACAGAGCATTGTGAGAAGGCTGGCCTTGGCAGTCACGGCGGAGCTGGGAGGGACGGGGCAGAGGTGGTACTTGGGGCCTCTGGGGGGCCTCGTTCCCACCACCACCTCCTGGGTTGCTGAATGTCCCGATGAATTCTTCTGGAGTTTCCTCATTCACCCCAGATAAATCTCCAATACAGCCGCTGCTGAAACTGCTCTTGCTGGACTTTACCTCTTGCCTGATCTCACTTGCGTTACTTTACCCTTAACTTTGAGGGGAAGAGTAACTTTTACCCTGGTGGAATATGCCCTTCTTAATCTCATTCTCCATCTTTTCCACTGTTCTGTTGTTGTTCCAAGGTCTCTGCCCAGCCATCTCTCTGGCTTTCAGTAGGCCCTCTCCCATTTTCTCCTCGGTCCCTCTCCTGCATTAACAGGCAGAAGCTTGGTTATCAGCTCCGTTCCAGCCCAGCCTCCTCTTCAAAACCTGCTTTGACGTGGCTGACGCGGAGCTGTTGGACAAGCGAGGAGCACTGCTATTTCTTCCTTGTTCCCTGTGCCACTGTTTCTCCATTTGCTCAAGCCATTGTCAGACCTGGGCTATTAACTCCTGTCCGGTTTCCCAGACTTTTCTGCGGAGCTGCTGCTGTGTTCTTTGCTCACCCCCCACAGCGGCTGGTTTTAGCTCAGTCGTTTCTAAGCTTCACCAAGTACAGCTTTGTGCAGCTTACCCATCTTGGACCTTTCTGCAGAGGTTCTTTTCTACTCCCGTGGTTCCAGCAGCAGCTGTACCAGCTCTCCAAAGGGCTTTTGGTAAGGTTCCATGCTGGGTGCTTGTACAGAAACCAGGCAGCCACAGGGTAGTGGGCAGGCTCCCTGTTTGGGTACTGAGGGGAACAGGGAAGGGAGCGAATGGCCGGCCCTGGCAGTGGAGGGTGGCAAGGGAGCAGTGTGACGGCTGAGTTTGTGATCCATTGCTTGAGTTTGAGTTCACAGCCAGCTGAAGAATTGCCTTGCTACAGCACTGAAGTGGCAATGACACAATGTAGCTATATGAATTGACGCATATGAAGGGACAGAAGGGAAGACTGCGCTTCACTGGAAAGGGTGGGCTGAGCTGTCCATCCTCTTAGGTAGGGGGGCTTTGGAAAGCTGAAGTAATGAACGTGACTCTTTGCTGGAGCTTGGCATGATCACCAAAGCAAGCTGAGTCCTGGGGGTTTTTAGGAAAAGGTTTACGGACAAAAACCACGATCTGCAGTTTTCTGCCTTTGTGTGCCTTGTGTGTGTAGTGTGTATGTATGCATACGTGCATCAAGGGTGCCAGCTTACAGCCTAGAGCAGGCCTGGAGGGGCTCGGAGAAGGGGAGCTGGCTAGAGGGGCTGGCTTCTGCCCAAGGAGCAGACGGTGGGATGGGGCTCTTCAGCCTGGAATGGCGGGCTCCCGCATGCCTCCTCCTGGTCTGGTGAATCCTTAAATTCAGGAGGCTGCCAGCTGATCCCCCCGGTAGGGCAGGAGGCCGTTCCCCACTTGGCACGCAGCAGAGCTTTGGATCCCCTCGCACGGGAGCAGGCGCTGCGGCTGTAGGTCAGCTAAGGGAGGCTGAGCAAACCTGGGGGGAGCACACAGGGCTCTACTGGTTGCTTGGGCTCCAAATGGTTGCCCTGCCACGTGCAGCTGTACGTAGGGATATGCTCGCACTTGCTCTGGCCTTGTTCCTCCCTGGGAACTTGCTTTTGGCTGCTATTTTGGGATGATTTTCTGGGTTACATGAACGTTAGTGACCCATTCCGTCCCAACTCTCTAGTCTGTTGCATTGAAGTGAGTTGTAGGGCTTGCTGCCTGCCTTTCACTGCCACTCCAAAGGGAGAATTTCCTTGCTGCAGACCTAGTAGATGCATTGCAGTGCAGTATGGTTAGAGCCTCAAGTTAAACATATGTTAGGCTTGTCTGTTTTAAAATGAGCAGTTAAGTGGTCTGGCTGGCCTGGCAATGGAAAAAAAATAAACAAAATTCTTCTAACCCCTGACATTGGTTAAACAGTTAAAACTCTCGTCCAAGACATTAAGAAATGCCATTTGCAAGGTAACAGCACTGCCTCAGCGGCTCAGTGGGACTGTGCCTGGCTTGCACAGCAAGAGAGTGAGAATCATAGAATCCCAGAATACCAGGTTGGAAGGGACCTCAAGGATCACCTGGTCCAACGTTTCTGGGCAAGAGCCCAGTCCAGACAAGATGGCCCAGCACCCTGTCCAGCTGAGACTTCAAAGTGCCCAATGTGTCAGAGTCAACCCCTCCCCTGGGCAGATTATTCCAAGGGTTGACTGTTATCATGGGGAAACATTTCCCTCTCCTGTCCAATCAGAATCTGCCCCAGAGCAACTTGTGTCCATTCCCCCTTGTCCTCTCCATGGGACTCCTTGTGACAAGGGAGTCTCCATCTTCCCTGTACCCACCCCTAGGTACTGGTATGTGGTGATGAGATCCCCTCTGAGCCTCCTTTGCTCCAGGCTGAACAAACCCAGTGCTCTCAGCCCATCCTCATACAGCTGAGAGAAGCTTCCCAGCCCTTGGGTCACCTGCTCACTCCTGTGGAGCTTGTTGGCCACCAGGACCCCCAGGCCCCTTTCAGGCGAATGGGAAGACCCAGTCTGCTGAGGCTGAAGGGCTTCTCGGTGTCGTCATGGGAAGGACGTCAGCCCTGTTCCCTTGGAGCGTGGCTCTGGAGTCATTTCCAGCCAGCAGTGCTCTCCCGGGCATTGTGTGGGATTGGGCTGGGTGCTGGGGTGAGGGTGGAAGGGGCTGCACGCGTGGGGCAGCCCCAAGGTGCCAGTGCAGCCCAAGCATCGCGCTGGTGACGTTCAGGCAGGGGTAGAGTGTAAACAAGCAGGAAGCCTTGGGACCCTTCCCTGGGGGGGGACGGTTGGTGCTCTCTGAGGTGATGCAATAGCAAGCCGTAAGCAAACGGAGCTCGCTTCAAGCCTGCCAGGGACTGCAGCAGCTAAACATAGCCCCGGAGGCTGGGCTTGTGTGGCCTCTGCCCGGCAGATGACTGCTCTGGGCTGTCTATAGAGTTACAAAGGTGAAATTCTTCAATCTGCATTACACCAGAGCTCAGCCTAGCTGTGCTGATGGTCTCCTCTGGACTCAAAATCTGCACATCCCCAAGAGAGGGTGCGCAGTGCTGAGCGTCCAGGTCAGTCTAGCCCTGCCGCTTGCCCTTTCCAATGCCATCCAAAGAGGATCCTGCTTGTCAGCCTCTCCTGCTCCGTGCTGGTAGCAGTGATCCTCAGCAGAGGCAGATGACGCTCCCAGTCTTTCTCCCTGGAGCCTGTGGCACGTGGGAAGAGGTGCGCAGCAGGGGGAAGCGGTGACCCTGCCGCACCCTGTAATGGTGAACGGAAATGGCAGAGTACGGCTGTTTCGGTCAGGATGGTTCCTGAACGCACGGTGTTAGGACACTTGTGTTTCTCAAGCAGGGAGAAGCTTCAGAAACCTAACGTAAGAAATGGTTTGCTTAGTCACGCTGCTCAGAGGTTAATTAAAGTTGCATTATTATGACAGTCCTGCCTTTTGATGGCTGTACCATGAGTAATACATTCGATAGGTTTTATGAACATCAGCTCTCAGGGTTGTCTTTAATGCTTTTTGAATGAGACTGAGCCCAAGGTCCTGATTGCTTGTGGCTGCTTGACAATTCAGTTGCACATTACTGGAAGAATACGCAATGTGCTGGGCTATGGTGTCACCAGGAAATTATTCACATACGGCCCCGCTCCAGAGTGCTGGGCTGGATGTTTGTAACAATTAGCAGAAGCGTAATGGACATTTGTGTTCCCTCTTTCTCCCACTGAGGCTATAGAGCGTGTCTGGAACGGGCTGCATTTCTGCATGTTTTTCTTTTTTTAATATTGACAGAAACATGAAGTAATCACTTCTAAATCTCTCTTAAAAGCAATTTAAGCATGAGTGGCAGCAGAGGGTTTTGCTTTGCAGTTGCAAGACTGTGAAATGTCTTGGGGTGAATAGCTGATGGATGACTGGAAAGCAGCAAGTCATTCTGCTGCAGAGCTAAACTCAAGTCGCTTAAAAGACACCACTCCAACTCAGTCTCTGCCCTGTGATAGCATTAAAAATAAACTCGCTGCTTGACCAGGTATTTTGAGGTCTGTGTCTCACACTTCATATAGGGCCCTTTGGAGAGCAGTCTGAAATGGGAATTGTATGGGCACGGATGAAGCAAACACAAGCAAACCAGTTCTTCTGTTTGTTTTCCTCTTCTGCAGGACAGATTCTGCATCTCACATGAACTACGAAAATCCTCCACCTTACCCTGGCCCGGGCCCGACCGCCCCTTACCCACCTTATGCACAGCAGCCGGGTGGTCCTCCTGGCCCGTACCCAGGCTATCCTCCTGGACCAACGGGGCCATACCAGCCGGGCCAGCCAGGTTACCAAGGTTATCCCCAGTATGGATGGCAAAATGCACCTCCGCCTCCAGGACCAGTGTATGCAGATGGGCCTAAAAACACAGGTATGCCTAGCGGCCATGGTGCCACGTAATCGTGACTCTTTCTGGCTTGCGAATGCGTGAGTACATTTGTTGACCTTGAAGTAATATAGTTACCAGCATCTGGCCCGAACGGGGCTGGGGGAGGTGGAGACTCGTTTGCAGTAGCAGTTCTGTTTATAGCCTGTTTTTCTGCTTTATTTTGCTGCTGTGTCTCTAACAGTTCTCTGGCTGTTGAGGGTACTGCTGAACATCCTTAATGCTGATCCCTCCAGGGAATCCTTACGCTGAGGTTGTTATACGTGATTTTTGCTGGCTTTAGATTGGCCACAACTCTCATTCTGCCTGTCTTGCTTCAACCAAAGACTGCACAGTTAAAGCTTGTAATATTCAAATGTGCCGTTCCTACCGAGTTCATGTGCATCAGTTTTCTTGAGCCCATCAGTATCTGTCCAAGTGATCAAATAGTGCCACTGGAATCATTCCTGGGCTTTTGGTTTTCTCGTTCTGTGGAAAAATGCAGATTTCTGGGGAAGGGAAGGAGGATGGTGCAAGTTACCGTGGCAGCTACCAGGTCCTGCTGTCCCATCCTCTCAGTATGGTATGCTGGTTTACCCTGGCACCCCTAGCTCTTGTGGGGCTCACTGCAGTGCTTGATGCAGGCTCGAGTTGTCAGAGGAGGGCCGAGAAGGTGATTAAGGGACCAAGCATCTTTATATGAAGAGAAGCTGAGAGGTGGGACTGTCAGCCTGGAGAAGAGAAGTCTCAGGGGGGCCTATCCATGTGTATCCCACCTGATGGGTGGGAATGAAGAAGAGGGAGCTGGACTCTTCTCAGTAGTGTCCATTGACAGGACTGGAGGTAGTGAGCACAAAATGAAATACGGGAGGCTCCTTTTGAGCACAAGAAGACACTTTTCTACTGTGAGAGCAATCAAATGCTGGCACAGGTTGCCCAGAGAGGTGGTGGAGTCTCCATCTGTGGAGATATTCAAAACCTGACTGGACATGGTCCTGGGCAGCCTGCTCTAGCTGACCCTGCTTGAGCAGGGGGCTTAGACCTGATCATCTCCAGAGGTCCCTTCCAACCTGAACAACTCTGGGATTCTGGCAAGGTTGGGTGTGGTCCCTGCCTTTTCCCCATTGGGAAGAGAAGGACTTAGCTTGGGGTCTTTTGGTAACTCTGTCTTGCTGGTAAGGACGCTTGCCTACAGACCAAGTTGTTTCACAGGCTTCGGTTCTAAAATCTCTGCTCATACATCATGGGGGTGTACTCGCTTCCTCACCACGGGGACTCATGCTGTCATGCCAACTCCAGTGCCTTCTTTCAGGCTTCTTCAGTGATAAAGATACTCATCCAGCTGGGAAGCCAGAAACCATCATCGCCTCTCTTCCACTGTTGCAGTGAATATCACAAACAGACCCGAGCTGCTGAGAAGAGTCTTAAATACCTGTAGCTGTTCTGGCTGCCTTGGGGTGGCAGAGGACGTGGCCAGAGCTACCGAAGCAGCTGCTCTGCAGGAGGGTGTGTGGGGAGCACTGCTGTAGAGGTGCTGTCCAGGCACTGTGCTTTAGGTGGGAGCTTCTCTCGGGAGGGCACGGAGGCTCAGGCTTTGCATGTGCTGGGTGTGTCTGACGTGGTCATGGGCAAACTAACCTGGGATGGAAAGAAATGAGGCTAAAATGTACCTTAAATCAAAACCTAAGTCAGTGCTTTACAGCCACGCAAGGCACTAGCACTTGGCGTACCACTGCTGCAAAGACTGTCTGATACAGTGGGCATCAAAGCTGACATCACTTGGAAAATTGTCAGGGCTCAGACAGTTCCCCCAAGGCCTTTGCCACCATACAAAGCTGTCCTTGCCCGTTGCAGATTAAGGTCATTCTCCACATACTGTTGTTGCCATGGCTTGGGTCAACACATGCTGGCGCTTGGGGTCTGCTCAGGGTTGAGGTCTGTATGCATTTGCTGCATTTTGAGATAACTGCCTTCCACCACTTCATGCTGCTCTGGCTCAGCCGTGCCCTCTGACAAAGGTCTTTTTAAAGCCCACATTTTTTGGAAGCTGGAACTTGAGAAGTTCCCAGCAAGAGTTTTTCACTGCAGTGAATCCAAAGCAGACTTGACATAGGTGGGCAGGCTGAACTGTGGAGAGGACATTTTCAAGGACTTTTTTTTTTTTTTTTTTTTCCCCAGTATTCTTGGCTAAAATGGTGGACTAGGTTTTTCCAACCTAAACTGTTCTATGACTACTGGACCGGTGTATGTAAAAGCATCCCTGGATTTATAGCTGATGTAAGATGTCAGGAATATTCTGGTGTGGGTCTGGCTAGAGGACCCAAAAGTCAGCAAGGAGCAACTGGTGTGAGTAAGAACCTGAATGAGGGCAAGTCATGAGTTTTGCTTTCTCTGCAAAGGAGTGAAGAGCTCAAAGGTCTGCCTTTGAGGAGGAGGAGGAGGCAGCAGCATGGTGATGCTTCCCACCACTGCCCCCACAGGGACTCAAAGTGTAATCAGGGTTTTCCCTGGGAAATGCACACAGTTTTGGGGTGGCTAATGGGCATTTCTCGGTACTGGGGGTGGGGGGAATCCCTATTCTCCCATGTAGAACAACTTCGGTTAGCGCAAGTGTCACTTTGCGGCTGTAGCCACAGAAAGGAAGGGATATGCTAGCAGAAGCTGAACGGAGCATGGGTCTGCTGCTTTTGACAGTCTGGCTTTCAGCCAGACCTGCTGCCTTGGAGGCTTAAAGGATCTCACATCAGTCTGGACGTGGGAACTGGTGACACTGAACAGCCTCTGCTCAGATCAGGTCTCTGCTCTGCTCACAAGCCTGGGGAGCAGCACAGAGTAGGCTGGGCAGTCGGAGAGGACACATAGAGAAGTGCTCGAGTGCATCTTTCGCTGAGAGCCCAGACTTATGCTGCAGGAGGCATGGTTATGGTGTTAAACCTAATCTAACACACCTGAAGTTCTGCGGAAGCTGCACCCTAACATGCAAACCAAAGACCTTGGGGCAAGTCCTGGCTTTGAACTGCCTTGCTGTAGCTGTCTGTGCTCTCTGAGCCCACCTCGGGAACCTCCAATTTGCATTGCTTTAGCTGAAGTGGATGTATCGTACAAAAACATTTATTGAAGTGTATAAAATTATGTCAGGGCTGTAACTTTGTGTTTGTCTGCAAAAGCTCTTCCTTTTTCTTGATTCTCTCCTTCTGTTAAACACCCCTTCCCCCCATTCCTCCTTTTTGGCCAGTCTGTCAAACTGGAGCCGGATCTTTGTCCTGTGACACTTTAACAGAAGTCTTCTGAGAGAGCTTCCAATGAGGCTTTGTTTAATGATCACCTCCAGCAGTGTCTAATATGGAACAGCTGTCCCTAAAAGAAAAGCCAATTTTTAAAAAAATCTGTTATGCTATAAATCTGTTGGTGTGGCTGAACCTCTAATATAAAAACTGATGTCTAAATTGAATCAAGTCATTACAGCCTGCCTAGCTGGTCTGGCATCGTTTGCTGTGGCTTGTCAGTTCCTGTGGGCTTTCCAGGCAGTGACCTGGGAAGAGCTGCTGTGTGAATGCTCTCCTTTCAGAGCGGATGTTTTGCTCCCCTAGATGGCTTTGCTTAACCTAAGGAATTGAGCCGTTCCAAATAACGTAGCTGTATTTCTGAACAAACGTGTGTCCACATTGAAAACAAAGAAATTGGCTATACTTCAAGTTTTGTGCTTTTAAGTTATGTTACTGTATAGACAACTTGCAAAATGGCTCTTATGTCGTGGATCGTAGCTGGCGCACTAATGTGTGGAAGCACTTATGCATCATATTTTGGTCTTGAGTGGATCACGCAGGTGGAATTAATTACTGCTGAGCTCTCAAAATCTGGTGCTAAAGTAGCATTTCATGGTGATGGTGGTTTTGGTCTAACAATTTGTGGCCGTCTGGAGTAGCAATGGACATAGCCTGTCCAACTGGCCCATGGAGAAGAACAAACCTCATATGGCTTGCTCTCTGTATTAAAAAGAAAGCTGCATCTGAGATGTACCAGGGAGACAGCTTAAACGTAGCGCTGGTTTTGTCACCCACATTGCAGAAGAGCTCGTGAACCATGGAGCCCTGTTTCAATGGCAGTGTTGAAGGGCTCTTGGGGCTGAGCAGGCCTGGGGTGAGTTCCCCGTCCTCGGGAGGTGGGAGCTGTAAGCCCAGACCGGAGAGTATGGTCCCTCTTGCTGGGGTCGCGCCTTGGCAAGGGCAGGTAGCATCTAGGCTGGGGAGAGCTGTTCAGCAAGCAGCGACTCTGCTAGAACCGGGTGAGAGAGGGAGGGTGTTGCCATCTTTTCAGTATGACGCTGAACTGGGGCGCATACGTAAAGGCTTGCTGGAGGAAGGTGCAGTCAGAACAGTGCTGATCGGGGAGAACCAGTACATTCCACTTTGGACTGCGGGATTAGTTAGCCATGGGGATGGCCTGAGTTGCAGAATTCAGCTCGAGGTTTACGCACTAAGACTTCGTGGTGTTGGCCATGCAACTCCCATGTGTTCCCGCACTGTAGGCAAGGGAGCCTGCAGCTGGTAAGAGCAGCTGGTGGCCCTTGTCTCTTCTCCCAGAGCGGATGGGGTCCAGCGTGGGCAAGCTTGCACCCCCTCGGAGTCACCCCAGCTACCTCCACGCTGTCGGGCGTGAAAGGCCTTGAAGCTCTGCTCCTTCTCCAGGCAGAGGAGCTGTGAGCCAGAGGGGCTGGGTGGCTCACAAGACCTCATGGCCATGGTTTTGGTTTTTTGCTTTGCCTTTTTGATAGCTGGCTTTTGCCCTCGCACATGTGACTGTAGCAAAGTCTCCAAAGAAACACCACTTCTGTCGTCTTGCAAGAGCTGATCACTGACTTGCCTGTTGTTCACGAGAAGTAAACAACTTGACCTTTACCTTTAGAGCTGATAATTATGTGCTGAGCCTGAGGGATATTATCCTTAAAGGTATCTGATTCAGCTTCCCAGCGCTGTGAACTGACTTGCACCTATTTCTGTCTGCGTCTTCCCTGCTGTAAAAACTGAGGGCTGACTTTGTGTCTGTCCACACGAAACCTGTGCAGGCGTGGGTTCCTGGAATGCCGTAGATCTGCCATCCGGTGTCACACAGGGCTTTGGGTGGCTAAAGGGAACTCGCCCACACCAGAGCAAAGCTGGGAAATGCACAGCCGCGGGAGCGCGGTGCCTGCGCGGAGCGCAGCCTAAGAAGCCAGCCCTTCTTCAGCTTAGGGGCTTGCTTAGGAGGAAGAACATACCTCGTTTCAGAAAATACCTCACTTCCCCACCAGTATTTTCATTATAGAATAATTCGGTATCAGCTGTCATAAGAAAACCACAGTATCTACTGACTGGTCAGCAGGTGCTTTCTCTCTATGTATGTTAGAGGTGAAATGTGGTGCTGTTGATAATGGTGTGTTTCAAAAAGAAGTGGAAGGAGCTGAAACGTGAAGTGACATACTAATTTTGAAAGCACTCGCCGGTGTTAACAATTTGCCTGGCTTAATTTCTGCCCGCGTTGATACATAACAGCGTGATGGATGAGGCTGTTCCGTGCTGTGTCAAAGGGAACCAGGCTCTGTCAGCAGCCTGCCTTCCTGCTGACGGCAAACAAAGCTCAGCACTGCGTCTGACCTGCCGTTCGCACAGGCTGGAAATCTTATTTCTGGGAGTTGATTACTTGCAGCGAAGCCGGCTGCAATAAGAGCAGTGGTCACAGTGATGCTGCCTGCCTCCCAGTGTTTGGCCAGCTGCAAGAATAAACAGGTCACCTGGATACAGCTGCTGCCTGCTGCTAGAGGGGTGGATTTTTCCTCTCCGCTGGTCTTGGTGTGGAAGGGAGGGGATCCTTATCGCTCTGGCTGGGCGCTCTGGTGCCTTTCGGTGGTTGCCCTCTCACTACTCAAACTGTGTCAAGCCAAGCTTTCCCCAGCAGTTTCTTTGGTGGGTGGACGTAGTGATTCCGGCAGGCTTTCTCTGTGTATTGACCCTTTCCAAGAAGTCTGTCGGAGCGTTTAGTTTAGCTGTTACTGTACCTTCAGGACCTGCAACTCCAGACAGCTGCTGTCCTGCCCAAAAAATAAAACCAAAAATCTCCGTTGGCAGTTGTCCTCTTGCCTGCTGCTCATGCTGTAGCGTGCGCAGAAGCCGGGCATTCCCTCCCCAAGGTTGCGGTACCGTGCCCCTCTCTGTCCCGCTCAGCTGCCTGCACAAGTGGGGGCTCCTTGCTGGCAAACAGCCCTGCCCTGGGGCTGATGGCCTGACCGGCACTGCCCATTGCCCCCACCGAGGGGATTGTCTGAGGAAAGCCGGATGCAAAGAATTGAATTTCCAAATTCAGGTCCTGTATTTGGAAACCTGCTTCAGAGAAGCTGGCGAAACGGGGCAAAGGCTGGCTCTGCAGTGGGCCAAGTGAAATGTGGCCGCTGCTCCGGGCAGCCCCTGTCAGCCAGGCGCCTGGCCCTGGTGAGGAGCATGCTGTGCAAAGCCTTCCTCCAGCGCTGCAGAGATGGTGGTGCTCGGGCACCAGGGCTGCTCAAGGAGAGCCTTGCTACCGAGAGCCACTGCTCGCTGTGGTGTGTTCTCTTGGCTGTAAGGCTGGGCTTTGTCCCTCCTGTCTGTCACCCACAACGCTCTTGAGACCCATGTAAGACTGAGTTTGTGCTGTGTGAACCCCTCTGAGCCAGGTCTTGTTTAAATCTAGGGCTGATGCTGAATTTCAATGAAAACGCTGTCTCAGGCTGAGAATGTGCTGTTCTTAGCCGTGCAGTTGACTTGGTGGAAAATGCCTTCTCACTTTCACAGTAAATTAAGATTTCATGGATTTTAAAAAGAAAAAAGTTAGAGGAAGTTCTCAAGTTCAGTAGTTTTGGGAGATGTCTCTGCATCTGATGCAGTCTAGAAGAAAACTGAAGGGTCTGAAGCCCTGAATTGTGGCACTTCCGAGCTGGGGGGAAGCTGGTTTCTCGTATGACACAGTCTCCTGTGCGCTTTCTGATCTGTGCGGTGGGGCTTATAGAGCTTCGCAGAGCTGGCTGTTGCCCGCTGACGTCTTTCGAAGACTTGAGTGCTTACTACACAAGGTATGCTTCTCTCCTGTAGGGAGTGCCTGTAGCCCTGCTTTTTGGAGACATTGAACCCTTCCTGGGCACATCTGTACTCCACAAATGCTTGTTAGGATCACTTCCGTTATCTCAGAGATCTCTGAATCCCATCCCTGTGTGCTCAGGTGAGGAAACTCACCTCTTTCCCAGCCCTGAGCTCAGCCGCAAGAAAATCTTGTGCACGGTTTATGATCAGACATAACCCGTGCTTGGAGCACATGCAGTGTGCGAGAGGGGAACAACTTTACCCTTATGTGAAACGCAGCTGGTGCAGCGCTGGCTCTGGGAAGTGCTCACTTGGCATGTCTGCACGGTGATTTCCCTGAACTGTGTTGCCTGTTCAGCTCCCTGAAAGCTGAGATGGCTCTCCAGGGTGACCGTGAGAGCTGCTCGGAGTTGTGGGAACTGAAAGGCAGAACGTTCCTAACATGCTGGATTTAGCCCGGCAGCCGTAGAAGAGGCCAGGTCTGGTGCCAGCATGGGTCACTGTGCGTCAGTCGCCCGAGTCTGCCCGAGTCCAGGCTGAAATCTGGGCTGGGGCAGCAGCAGCTGCCCGGCAGGAGAGGATTTGCAGGCGAAGCCAGCCGTGCTTGCTGGCAGTTTGCTGCCTCGGTTTTTGCTCAGGTGGCTCTGGCAGTAGAGCTGTTTGTGTTGTGAAACTTGTTCTGAGCCTTTTGCAACTTTGGGGGAATTTTGCTGGGAAGTAGGCGATTGTATTTCCATCTGGCTCTGACTGGTATCTGTTTCAGGAGCGTGCTAAGGTATTTCTTGAAACCCGAATACGGTGTCGGTAGAGACTGTGCGTACAGTGAAAGCCTCTGGGCAGGAAGGAGTTGGAGGCTTGGGGAATGTGACCTGGCGGGTGTGAAGCTGTTAAGCATGAGCAAATATCCCCAGAGAGGAGAAAGAAGAATTAAATGCCTTTCTTGCCAAGGGAGTTGGATCTCATCTGTGCCCAGGCTCTGGCCTGTCTTGCGGGCAAAGAGAGGAGGCCTGGGGCAGAGAGGAGCCTTGCTGGCGCTCGTATCAAAGTCTTGGTTGAAGTCCTAGGGTCCCTGTGCTCCAGTCGTGCAGTGTGCGCTTGCTGCCTGTGCGGGGTTTTCTGCAGGACACGGGGCTGGCTGGGAGGTTGGGGCTGGGTGTTCCTTCCTTCTGCAGTGCCGGGGCTGCAGGCTCAGGGCACGCACCCCGGAGTGGCTCAGAAACGCTTGATTTCTTGTCACCGCCACCTCTGCGTCCCTTGGCTGCCACTAACGCCCTTGTGCTGACTTTCCCTTCTCTGGCCTCCATCCTGAACAGCCAGACTTCAAAGGACTCTGGTAAGAGTAGAAGTTGAAGAAGTTGAGAAGAAGTTGAAGGTAGAACCAGATGCACAGACCAACTTGACTTGGCAATTTGCTGTGGGCAGCACTTAACCCTGTAAGAAATTATTATTCCAAGGGCGGTGTGCAGTTTTAAGCAAGACTTCTCACTTGCCGGCTGGACGAGTGAAAACAAATCTCTTGGTACAGGAGTAGTTTGTGATAAAGAAACACTTTATTCCCATGTAGCAAAAGGCTTATTGGCCCTTCTTCTGCTGCGTGCTTCCTCCCAGACGAGAAGACAGGGGTATTAACTAATACTTCCACTCCCAACAGTTGTTACTGTGGCAAACAGCCGTTCAGATACCACAGGAAGAGTTTTTGGTCCGCAGTAGCAGTGGTTGGTGAACTGCTTGTTGCTGCTTCCCCCTGGGGGCTCTGGGCCCTGTGCAGCAGCTTACAGCAGCTCGGAGCATAGCTAACGTGTTTGCATGCGGGGTCTGCGGGTTGGCACACACCTGGAGCTAAAGAAGAAGTCAACTTCAAGACCTACTGCTTTTTGCCACGCTCCCATCCCTCTTGCCGTAGGAGAGGAAGGAGACCCCGCAGCTGGCTGGTGCTAGGCTGGGCTGGCCCTGGGGGTCACGCACCCTGCCTCTTCCCGGGTGGCTGACTCCCTGGCTCACCTCAAGTGGACTTTTGCTTGCTGTCTCTCTGCCTGGATGTCATACCTGAAATACCTAGGCGGGGGCCAGGGCCCCCGGTGACGTGCAGCAAGACTTCAGGGAGGGCGTGCAGAGCTGGAGGGCTCCCAGGCGCCATCACTGCCTGCTTTCTGGGGGGGGTTCCCCGTGCAGGGAAGTTGGTAGCTTAAAAGTGATGCCTGGGCCGGGATGGGCTTGTTCTGTCATCCAAGCTGGTATCCTTGTACAACCACCCTTGTAGGACCCAGGAAAGCACTGCGATAAGCAGCGCTACAGTCTAAGGTCACGATTTTAGTTTATACCAAACCGGGTGAAAAGTACTGCCCATGCCTTTCCCTCGTGGAGCTAATGATTAACGTATCAGTTAGGTATGAGCAGAAACAAAATGTGTATGCTTAAGATAAAGCATGAAATAACAAGGTATTGTAGTATTTGTTTTAAAAACAAAGTGGGAGTTATTTGCAGTGGATTGTGCAGGCTGGTACTGTGTGATTACGGGGAGTGCTGCCGCCTTCGGGGTAAGCGTGATTCATGGTCATCTGGGCTCGTAAGGCTGATTAGGAGATGGGAGGGTCGGCTCAGCTTACACCCTCTCCCATCCTGTTTCAGGAAAAAAAAAACGGAAGCCTCAAAACTTGAGCCTAAACTGGGTGCAGTGTGGTGCCTCTGAGGGAAGTCGCTGGGGGCTTCTCTGTGGGACCACCAGTCCCAAAGTGGCTTCTGCTCGTAGCAGCAAGGAGCCTGGCCTGCCGTTGGGGGTCTTCGGAGTGCCTGACCCTGGGCAAGAGAGGCACGAGGCAGCTAATGAAGGCCCCAGTAAGGCTCGCCACAGCAAACTGGGTGCCTTTAGCTTGGAGGCATTCAGGCTTCTGACAAGAAGTGTACAAAACCAGCAGTTCCCCTAATTGCTGTATTTTGGGTTGGGGTTTGTTGGCTAAGCTGTTCCAGTCAAAAACCTGATCTCTGTTAATGGAAATCTGCTGGTTGAAGTGAGCTGGCAAGACGTGGGGTGGCTTGCATCAGTAATGTGCTGTGCAGGGTTTCCTGATGAAATGACTCTAAGGGGTTTGAGGAGGTGCTTAGGGTTTCACTGTCCCTTACTGTGCTCCTTATGGGGGATCCTCTGCATCTGAAGTGGCGCTGATGTGCAGGCTGGGAAGGGTGGATAAAGGTGCTACCAGGCACTCCTGATGTGGGTGCTTCTGCCACTGTGTTTGTGTTGGTGCCTTGAAGCTGATGTTCAGCTGCACGGTGTCCAGATGAGAGGATTGGTATAGGATGTCTCCGCTGAATGAGAGGGCTGGCTGGGAATAGTGTGGCCTTTCTTTGGACTGTTTTTTACCCTATGTACTTTGGTGGCTGTAAGCGGACAGCTCGCCCGTTCTGCTCTTGCCCGTATGAGCCCCACACACGACCACTTGATGAGAAAAGCTTTTTGGTGTTAATGCTGTATGAGTGCTTAAAGCATCTCCGGCTGGTGACAGCTTCTGAAGCACTGATGAAGCTTCAAAGAAAGTGATCGTCAAACTCAAACTGTAAGGGAGGGATGGGGGGGTTTATTTAGAGCATCGCCCAGATGCTCTCCAAGCGGCGACTGTGTTTCCTTTCAAACCACAGCAGCGGTTGACACCGGCTGCCACAAGCTGGCGGTGGCAGGGCGTCCCACTGGAGACCCTTGCTCTCCCTTACAGAGGAGCTCCGCAGTGGAAGGCAGCGGCTTCTCAAGTGTGTATCTCAGATGGTTGGCTTGGGGGCTTTCCTTGAGCTTGGAAGGTCAATGGGTTTGGTAAAGTGCCGTAACCCCCTGCATGGGGAAAATCACAGCTTTTTCTCAGAGGGTTCCTGCAGAAAATGTGCTACAACGTGCTGCTGCTTTGAATGACTTCCAGCTTTTAGCAGAAGCGAGGGAAAGGACATGGTTTCTTTCCAGCACTGCTTCCCTGTTTCTACCCAAACGGTGCACCCCCAAACCCATGGTGAGTCCCGGAAAGGCTCTGACGTGGCTGCTTTCCCTCGCCATCCCTTCTCCTGCCCCAGCCCCGAACTGTGGGAGGGCAGTTGTGCCTGTGCATCGGCCAGTTCGGCGTGGACCTTGCCCGCCCAAGCTGCCAGCAGCGGAGCCGTGTGGGCAGCCGAAGGTGCTGGCTGGCAGGGGAGGAGCAATGCCTGCCACCAGGCGACGTGCTTGTGCAGTGGCCCATGGGAGCGACCGCACAGTGACAGGGCTGGTGTCCTGCTGCACGGGCCCAGGCTTGGAACGAGCCACTTTGCATAGTATTTCGGCAAGTCTTTCATAACAGCACGTTATGCGTGCCCTGAACATGCCTTGTCAGAATGTCCTTGGCACTGGGCTGTAGTTTAGAACTGCTAATGGATTCGTCCTAAATACTTCAGGCAAACTCTTCTGGTGTGCCTGCAGTCATGGACAGCCTGCTATAAATTGCACCCATTTCGGCTCTGCCTGGCGGTGGGGAAGGTCACACAGACCCATCCCCCAGCAAAGTACACCGATAGACTTGATTTCACTGACTCCTTGGCAAGTTGCCGACTAACCAGCAAAATCCTTCACTGGTTCGTGTGCTGTGGCAGGGTTGCCAGGGTTAGCCTGTCGTTGGACAGCCCATGTCTGCGGCATGCTCAAGCATCGTTCTGTGGCAGCTTAGCGCTGAGCTACCCCACAGCAGCGTCGCTGTAACTCCAGCAGGAGCAGCCGGTGGTATTGGAGCGCTTCCCTGGATGGTGCCTTGGCTGCTGCTGCAGGGGTGGACGCCTTCAACCAGGGTGAACATGGGCTTGGCTGGGGTGGCCGAAACCCGTCCCTGCCCTCCGGGCCTGTGGTTTGCGTTGCAGCGATGCACGCTCGGGGGGGCGGTACCCACCCTGTGGCCTCAACCCCACTCAGCTGCTCCGGCAAGAGAGCCAAGGGTACGCGAGGCGCCCCCAGCGCGGCGTAACCTTACGCTGCCCACTGGATTCGGGAGCGTCACGTGCTGCAGAGCTTTCTCGGGGGCAGGGAAGGGAGTCAGCTGCCCTGGGTTTCAGTCGGTCTGAAGCTGCAAGGACTTTGCTCTGGAGTAAGTTCTGTGGCATGTATTCCTACTGGTGTTTTCCAGAGATCGGTCACCCTGCTGCCTCCTAACCACCAGGAACCAGTGCTTCCCTAAACACCCTCCCAGCCCCCTTCTGCTGTGCAGATCTGGTTGTCTCGGGGCACCGTGGCCCTCAGTTTTGGGTATGGCAACGCTCTGGCAGCAGCAATACAGTGCTCCATGGCTCCAAAGCAGGACAGCTCAAACGGCAGCCGGTTAGAAACCAGAGCTGCCTCTCCAGCACCGGGAGCTGGTTGGGAAGGTTCCTGAGCACGCCTGGGGAAAGCCCCCCAAACTGTTTGCTCTGCGGGGTGGCAGGGGCCGGCGAGCACCCTCTCCCACCTGAGCGTCGGCAGGAGAGCGTGGCTGGTCCCTCTGCTGAGGAGCTCTTGGCCATCTCTGCCTGTTGTGTGCACTCTGCCCTGCCCAACAACTGCAAGTCACTGTGTATGCAGGACTCTCGGAGCTTTTGGCACGTGTTATGCCTTCGCTCATTGTAACAGGACCTTCTCAGAGGAAACAAGGACACCAAAGGGTTAGCAGCTCGTGGGTCCACCAGGGGGAAAAAAACCCAAAAGCCCAAAGGTTTTCCCATCCTGAAACACAGCAGTGCCTCCTTCAGTCCTTGTCACTGAACTTGTTCTGCGCAGCCCTGCCCTGCTGCGCTCCTTCCTCACAGCCTGGGCTGTCACAGAGGTGGCATGTGGTGCCGGGGCTCACTCCTCCTCACAGCTCGGTGTGCGAAGCCAGACGGAGGGGCAGCTCTGCCTGCTGTGGGGGAGAATGCTGCTCAGCCCAGTGGGTGAAGGGACCCAGTGTCGGGGTGCCCGGCCCAGCTGCTCCCAGCAGTGCTGGTGGGGAAAGGAAGGCAAAGTGGTGCGGGCAGCTCTGCTAAGCCAGCTCCCTCGTCAGGACGGCGGGGCACAGCTCCCTCCCTTCTGCTGCTGAGCAGGGGTGACGGCTGTAGCCCGCTGCTCCGGGGACCCGACCAGCCACTTGGTGACAGCAGGCACTGTGTGGAGGAGTATCGGAATGAGCAGAGCTGGGTCACCTCACCAGGGAGAACAGGCAGTGAATAGAGACCTACTGATGCAGTGCTGTGCAAGGTCAGATGCTCACAGGTCTTCGTGCTTTTGACTGTGAAGCCTTTGCAAGTCTTCCATGCATGGTTTTGAGTGCATGCCTGGGGCTGCAGGCAGGTGGGAGGGAAGGGCCTGACCCAAGTCCTGTCTGCCTCGGGACAGATTCCCCTTTTGGATGGATCGGGTCCATGGCCCACCCTTTCAGAGGGATGAAATAAGTTCTCGGGTGGCAGGAGGAGTGCTGGGTGCTGGGCTCGCAAGTCTTTCACCTTGTTCTGCACTCCTTGCTGGTGTGACAGGAGGTCATGCAGCCTCCCCCAGTGGCCCCCAGGCCCCTGGCCTGGGCACGGGAGCAGGGTTTCCATCAGGTCCTGGTTTGCTCCTGCCAGGAGATGCCTTCAGCTCTGCAGGGGCAGGTAGGGCCAGCAGCTCCAGGGGGAGGAGGGCATGTGGCACCTCCTGGGCCCCAGTGCAGCCTGTCGCAGCCTTGCGGCACGCTGCCACCTCCTCCTGGGGCTGTCTGGAGAAGAGATGGGCTTGCACCCCACTGTCCCTGGAGCCAGGGGTGCGCTGTGCTGTGCCAGATGCTCATGGGCAGCTGCAGGGCCCGGGTGGGGAGGATGGACGGTGGTGCTTTGCCAGCACCGTGCAGTGGCTCCTCTGGGGCTGGGCTGTGCCTGCGCAGCAGCCGCCTGCTTGCCGCGTTATTATTGCCAAGGGGGCACAGACCCTACCTGAGGGCAGGCATTTGGGGGGTTACTGGGCTGCTCCTCTCTCTGCCCTGCCCTGATGGCAGGATTTTGGTATCACATAAGCCAGAGCACGTTATCCTCCACCCATCACTCTTGAGAGAACTGAAGCAGTGAAGGGACACACGCACCCCCACCCCCTTTTTTGTGAGCCAAGGCCAGCCTGTGGGAGGACCAGGCTGATGGTGTGAGCCGTCTCCTGCCCAGGCCTCTGCCTGACAACGTGGTGTGTTCAGCCACTCGACTCAGAGCGCTCACTGCCAGCCCGGATCGGGCCCCTGCCCAGGGACACGCTTCCCACGCAGACCATAGCGAACAGACCCAGGAGAGCTTTAGGGAAGGAAGGTTGCGTGGCTGCCCTCAAACTGCTGCGGTTCCGGGTGCGATAGCCCTGGCTCCGTGAGGGGGAACCAAACTGCTCATCTGTCCCAAGTGGCCTTCAGGGGCTGGCAGAAAGAGCAGGCGGTGCGCTGGAGACCCTGCTGGGAGAGCTCCCTCCGAACCTGGGGCTCCCTCCTGTGCCATCAGGGGGCTGGCACGGTGCAGTGAATCCCAACAACCTGCTGGGAGCCCCTGGGCAGCCCTCCAGGGGCAAAGCTCCAATGGCTTCTGTCTATGAGGCGATAGCCTGAGCGTAGGGGGGGTGATCCAGGCACCGGCCCCTTGCCAGGCGAGGTACCCAAGGATTGCCCGGTGAGAGCTGGCTGTGCCTCGGGTGCTGGGCTGGCAGAGCTGGAAGTCCCCTCACCTGCAAGATGGACACAGAGCTGGAGCAAGGACTGATCCCAGCCCTGGCTTCCACGAGGAGGGGGCAGTTACATGCGTGATAGGGCTGGAGCAGTGTCGGGGGCAGCTCTTTATTAAAGCAAGCTGAGTTAGCAGTGCCAGTCTGAACAGGGAACAGGCAAACTGCAGATGCGCTCGTAGCTAGGGAAGGTGGCATCTCCTGGAAAACTCTGCCCTGGGTGCCTGTCCAGCCTCTCCCGCCCATGGCCTGGCTGGACCTGGCAGCAAGCAGGTTTTTGTCTTCACTGTGCTAAAACTGTGGTTTGGGATTGTGCATGGAAGTGACCCGACAGCAAGGAACCCACCCCTTGGTTTCCAAGCCAGCCTCTGCTGATCCTGGGCCTCCGGCCGTGGGCACTATTGGTGTTCTTGGCCTCAGCCATTGAGGCTGTGTGAGAGGGGTAGCCCTGACTGCGATGCCTCCTCCTGCATCCTCTCCTTGCGGCGGCCAGGTGACCTTATCCTCGGGTAGGTTGGATGGGCAGAGCTGAGCCTGCTGAAGCCCTGGCTGGTGCAAAAGCTCCCTCTGCCCAGTGCCCGAAATGCAGAGCGAGCTTTCTCCAGCCTTGAGGGGCAGGGGGGCTGCTGCTCTGCCACTGATCTCGGCTTTGCCCAGGGCCCCTCTGTACCCACCTCCCCACAGCTGTTCCCAGGCAGTAGCTGAATCACCCAGATCCCACCTCCTGCCCCGGGACCTCACCTCGTCGTCCTGCTGGAGGTGGCGAGTCTCCACTGCAGGACACTGCTGAGCACGTTAAGCAAAGCCTGCGGTGCCTCTGTGAGAATGCATTTACGGGGGGGCAGAAAATGCCAGAGGAGGGAACAAAACAGTGAGAAACAGTAGAGGGTTGGAGGAGGAGGAGGGGGTGCTCTGGCTCTTTGCTGCAACCTGCGGAGGACCATGGAAGTTTCCAGAAGGACCTGTGCTGGAGCAGGTTCTCCTGGCAGGGACCCTACGTTGGTGGCCGGAGGCTGGGCTGGGCTGGCACTGGGCCAGCTGGGAGCTTGGTGGCAGCCCCCCGTGGTGCCCAGCCTGGCCCGGGGCAACAGCTCCTGCTGATCTTGGCACTGCTGAGCCTTGAGCAGCCTTCTCCGTCACCAGGTGCCTAAGGATGCCTCCCACCGTGAACGTGCCCAGAATACAGATGGCTTCGGGGGGGCATGGGCTCTGCCAGGGCTGCAGGAGAGCCACCCCCCACACACAGCTCTCACCTCCCCCGGCAGGAGCAGAGCGGAGCTGCTGTGTATGGGTTGCAGCCCCCATCCCCCTGTGCTGCTATGGGGAGGAGGCAGGAGGGACAGTGGCGTTTTAGTGTGTGTTTTGTTCCTCACTACCCAAATGTAATTTTCCCCGTTGAGCCTGTGTTGCCCATGACAGCACTCAGTGAGCAGTCTCCTTGTCTTTATGCAACCCACGAGCTTCCTCATCCTCCTTTCCTATCTTGTCCTGCTGAGGAGGGGCAGTGAGTGAGCAGCTGGCTGGGAGTTGGGCTCTTGGCCATGTCTCACCCCCAGTGCCACAGAGCACGAGGTCCCCTGCAGCGCTGCTGCCTGGGCTGGGTCCCTCCCACCCCGGGGAGGGCAGCTGGGCCGGGCCCAGAGGGGCATCAGCTTCAGCCAGGGCACCCGTGGGCACCCTGCTCCAGGGACCTCCCGCTGCTGGGGGCTGCCGGAGGGCCGGGCGAGGCAGCCGGGCAGGCAGGGAGGCTTAGGCAGCAGCGCTCCCAGGAGGGCAGCTCGCTCAGAGCAGATACCTTCCAGGCTGAGCCCGTTTTCCTGCTCAGTGACTGTACGCGATGCAGCACAAGCCTGGTCCTGGCTGACCTGCACTGCCTGTGGGTGTGGAGATCCTAACACTGCCCAGTCCTGGCAGCCTGGGTCCCGCTTCCCCTGGGGCCCCTTCCCGTCGAGGGGTGCTGCAGTGCTGGGAGGGGCAGGGGGGTCCTCATGGGTGCTGCTGCCCTGAGGAAATCATGGCCCGAGGGGCTGTGGCATCCAGCACGGGTGCTCAGCACCTCCCTTCCTGTTGCCTGTGGGCCGCCCGGAGCGAGCGCTGGGGTGCAGCAGGGCACTGGGGCTGCGCCGGGGGCAGCCGATGTGCTTGGCCGCTGCGGGTGTTGCTGCGCCGCACTGTGACTGACCAGGCTCTCTGTCCCCGCAGTGTACGTCGTGGAGGAGCGGCGGAGGGACGACACGGGCGAGAACGCCTGCCTGACAGCGTGCTGGACTGCGCTCTGCTGCTGCTGCCTCTGGGACATGCTGACCTGACTCATCTGCGGCTGCCTCCCGGACCTCTCACCGAGTGCTATGCAGGCTCCCCACTCCCGTCCCGACTTCTTTCTGTTACTGTAATCAATGCTCTGCTTTGCACAGCCAAGGGTTCCCGTCTGTCAGTCCTAGCACCTTGCTGGGGTGGGGGGTGCACTCCTTTATTTTAGGAAGGAAAAATCCCTTTTTAACGTTTCTAAGACATTTGTTGTAACTTTGCAGAATGTGCTGATGGTGTCTTTCAGCCAAAGGCATTCTGGTGAAATGTGTATTTATCGGCTGAGATTTTCCTAGTCCTAGAAATGAAGACGTATGCAATAATTAAAGCCAACAGTTGATTTTCTTTGCTAGGTCCTGACTGTTTCAATAAATCTGTCCCGTAGAGGGTGTGCTTCCCCCATCGTCGTCTGTTCTCAGCCTCCCGCGTGCGCTGACTCTGCAGCAGCAGTGGTGGACTTGGCTCCCAGTGTTTGCCGCAGAAGCTCGTGCCTCGACCCCTCCCTGGTGCCCGGCCCTGCTATTCCCAGCATCTGGGGGATTTTCTGCAGCAAGCTGGTGTGGGAGCCGTGGGAGCACAGCGAGACCAGCGGGGCTGGGCAGGGCGGAGCACCCATGCCTGGCACCACCAACCCCTGCCCACGTAGGGCAGGTCAGCTGGGTTTTCATCCCCCTGCTTACGCAGGGCTGGAGGTGGTGGGGCCTCTCCAGCAGCCCTGGGATGGCAGAGAGCTGGGGGGAGTGCATGCTGCGTGTGTGCACCAGCAGCTCTAGGGGAGGACTGGTACCGCTCAGGGGTTTTGGGCACTGATCCATCATCCTCTGCTGCAGAGAACAGGCTTGCAGGGGGGAAATTAATGGGTAAGAAGAAACAAGACCATGGATTAATTTAGTGCTGAGGATTTATAGCTGAAGCTGTTTCATGGCATGCCTGGCCAGAAGAGGGATTAAAAGCTTTCGTCTGCAGAAAAGTGGGGAAACCTGGTGCTGGTCACCACAGGGGCTGGTTCCCACCCAGCTGCCCGCTGCCCTGCTTGGCTGCTGCTCGCCTGCCTCCAGAACAGAACGGACCCTGGGGGACTGACGGGCACCAGGTTTACCTCGTATGGTCTGAAGATCACCGGCTGCTCTGTATGCGTTTACAGCAGGGTTCAACGGGCGCTGCCCTCCCCAGCTGCTGCACCCAGCCAGTGCCAGGAGAGGGAAGGGTGGCCCATGCGGAGCTAAATTCAGGCTGTGCCTGTCTGGATCTGAAGGCTCTCCCTGTGTGGCAGTCGAGGCAGCAGCTCTGCTCCCTGGCTATGCATGGGCCCAGGTCCAGCTTCCAGGCCCAAGGGACCCAGTGGGGGGGACAGGGCTCAGCAGCGAGCTGCACAGCAGAGCCACGGCAAGAGGCTTTGCTCAGGCCTCGCGAGGCACCTCACTGGGCTCCTCTGCACTTTGGGAGTTGCCCTCGACTGGGCACCTGCTGCCTTTGGCACAGCCCAGGCCTGCTGTACGCCTCCACTTGGGTCTTAGAGGTGCAGTTCTGGGGCTCGGTCTGGGGCAGCAATTTGGTTTGGGTTGATGAGGGCCCCTGGCAGCAGCCTGTCCCTCGGAGCCTTCAAGCCCCTTGCTGGGGGCTGCCCCCCTGCAGGCTGCAGCCCTAAGCTCGGGTCTGCTGCCAGGCTCCCAGAGGCTCCCTGCCCTGGGAATGGTCACTGTCACCTCCCTGGCAGGGTGTGTTCAGCTGCCCTGCACCCGTGCCCCTGCCTGCCCCATGGCCCCCTCCAGCCCAGCCCAGTGTCAGCCCTCCCAGCCTGGCCTCGGCTGCTGCCCAGAAATGGCCTTGCCAGGCACGAGGTGAGCCCCCGGCCCTGCGCCGTCACCTCACAGCCAGGGGCTGGTTCTTGCTCTGCCTCAGGTAGGAGCAGGAGCTCATCTGGGGCCATTTGCCCGCGGCCCCCTGTGTGGGAATGGGCAAAGACTTGGGTTTGCTGCTCTCTGCCTCCTCCGGCACCCATCCCAAACACCAGCAAAGTGGCTGCAGTCACCCCCCCACAGAGCACAGCGCCTGTCCTTGGGGACACGGAAGGGAAGCTCCATCATCTCCCACACTCCATTGGGAAGGGCTGCCTTGGGTTCCAGCTGCCTGGGGCTATGGGAGGGAGGAGTCAAGCTCGGGTGCTGGAGAAGGGAGGGCTCCGCCAGTCCCCCGAGAGCCTGGACACTGCCTTCCCCATCCTGCTGCCAGACAGGGGATGAAGCCCAGCTCGGTGCAAGGCAGCCCCTGGCCACTGAGCCCAGCTCCAGACTGATCCCCCCTGCCCAGGCCAGGCCTGTGCCCTGCCCCAGACCGAAATGGGTGGATGCCTGGTCCAGGACCCTCCTGGTTTGCCCACGCCTGCACCCTTGCTGGGTGCTGCCCAGCACGGCAGCTGGCAGAGCCATGGCTGGGAAGCAGCAGACGCGCAGCTCGTGGGCAGCTCGTGGTCGGTTGCGGGCTGAAGCACCCCCGCACACCCACACGGGAGCGCAGCAACCCAGCGGGGGGAGCCCAGGGAATACCCAGCCGGGCGCTCCCAGCCCCATTGCAGGGCCTGTCAGCCCCTCACCGGCCCAGCCACAAGCCCAGGCGAGCACACAGGCACAAAGGCAGCCAGGAACCCGACCCAAGGGCACGCGAGGCACCGACACGGTCTGCAGGGCCATTCCCGGGGCGTCCCCAGGGAGCCTCAGCCCCACGCCCAGGCTCGCCCCTCCCCATGCGGGATGCAGCTCTCCACATCCCCTTTTGGAACAAGGGGTTGGCACCTGGGGTGGGACACAGGATCGGATGCAGGGAAAAGCTGTTTGGGATTGCAGAGGACTTGCTATGGGATGTTTTGTGGATGACCCTAAGTCAGAGGCGTAGGTGATTTTGGGAGGAATAAGTGCAGAAAAAATCGTGCGGTGTGGGGCTGAAAGGCCCCGCTGGGTGTAAATGCCTGGCGGGTCAGTGCGCAGCGCCTGAGCAGCGCGGTCTGCCCCACCATACTAAAGTCCTCTCACGCTGTCCTGGGTGAGGGCTCCCTGCAGAGTGCACACACGTGTGTGCAGGGTGCGAGCGCACTGGGGATCAGCTCACAGGGGGCGGCGATGGCGCCCAGTGCAGGTGCACGATCACCGGTGACGATGCAGCCGGACCATCCGATGTCGGTGATGGAGCCTGGGGGGGAGCAGGCGGCAAAGGGCCTGCCCAGCGCGTGATGGTGCCTGTGTGTCTACGGGGCGAGAGCACAGAACTCAGCAACAGGACCTGGAAACTCCTGCCCAGCTCCAAGGTGCCAAGGAGCTGCTGACAGGAGAGGAGATGTCCCCAAAAGCTCCACTTTGGAAAAGCACCAAAGCCAGCAGCAGGGGACGGAGGAGGCGGTGCTGGTGCACTGTGAGCACAGAGCACAGGGTGGCACTGGCCCTCCACCAGCTCACTGCTGCGCTGGGGCTCTGCCAGGCCGCTGTGTACCAGGGCCCGTCACCGCTGAGACAGAATAAATGACCACCGACTGTGGGCCTGCAGGTGCCCGTGATGGCTGGCCCTGCTCTGCCCGGCTCTGCCGGCCTCCCTTTCCCCTGCCGCAGCTTCAGCAGCCCTGCTCCAGCAGAACAACGCCATGAGCCTTCCCCGCTGCCCAGTGCTGAGCAGCGCATGGGGCCTTTCTGGAGGGTGAGGGCTACGGCTGCCTGAAAGTGAAGCTGGATTCCCTGAAGGGCCCTCGCCCCAAATCCCTCCACTGCCCCTCCTTTCTCCATCAAACCCCCGGAGGGAGAGCAGCCGCTGCGAGACACCAAGGCGGCAGGCAGAGGAAATGAGCTCAGGCTTCGCAGCAGAGTTTTATTGAAACTGCCCCAGAATGGAGCTGGTGCAGCCAGGCGGCAGCGAGCAGCGCGAGGCAGCGCTGCCCAGAAGCACCCAGAGGGAGGCGCGGGAGGTGCACGGCTACTGCGCCCGTCGGGCCATGAGCATTTCCCGGATGTTATCTTCTGCCTCCTTCACGCTCCGCTCCAGGTACGACTTCTTCTGCTGCAAGGCAAAAACCCAGCGGTGCGTTAAGGTCCACCTTGGCCCTGACAGCACGCACTGGGGCACCAGGGCCGAGCGCTGCTCAGGGCAGAGCTGTGTGCACCCTGCCGCGGGCACGCACGGCCCTATGCGTTTCCCAACACGAGGACAGCGGTTATTCATTTCCAGAGGCATCCTGGACCTGTTAATCTTTAGCCTGGACAATGTTTACAGAGACTTTGAATTTTGTTCCCTCTGAAAACTGCTCCTCAGAGCTGCTGCAGCAGAAGTGGGCTACAGTAAAGTGCAAGGAAGGGAACGGAGATCAGAGCCCGTAACAGCTGGAGCCTGGAGGAGAATCGCCACGCTGAGGCCACCTCACAGAGACAATAGCAAAATCCTCTTGCACTTGGGTAAAACAGGCTCCTTCTCCCAGCTGGGCCAGTTCTCTAAACACAGACCCTCCTTTCTATCAGAAATTCCCTGGCATCATCACCAAATATGTGTGTTTCCTTAATCATCTTTAATTAGGCTGGGCTTGGCAAGGAAGCAGCCCTAAGCTGTGCATCCCAAGATAGGAATTCAGCACGCAGCGTTTTTTCCTGCTAGTCTGGGTGCTCCTAGGTGACAGGAAAAATCGGCACTTGGCTCTTTTCACTATTTTCTCCGGGTTTCCAAACAACAGACACAACAGGCCCCGGCGGACGCCAGGCTGGCAGACGGCGCTGCTGTGCGAGCACAGGCAGCCCTCGCTGCTGAGCGCAGACCTCCTTGGGCAGCAGCGGGGAGAGCACTGCTCCAAATGCATTTCGCTGGGGGCTGGGGGGACCCTCGGGGAGGCTCCCCAGAGTCGGGCTGGCGGGGGGCCATGGGGAGAGCCCGCGGGGGCACACGCGGGGCCCCACCGCTGGTACTTGCTGCGGCGCTCGCTGTCCCCACGAGAGCGTCTGCTCAGGAACGCCTGCCGGGGCCGGCTGCGGCACCATGCTCCCACAGCCCCGTGGAGGTTACAGCCACACACAGCACCTTCCCGCAGACCTGGGGAGCTCGGTGGAGCTCAGTCTCCGGGCCAACCGAGGTGGCAATAAGCACTGGCAGGATTATTATTAAATTACAGGAGCCTGGGCCTCAGCCTAGAGCATCCTGCCATAGGCTCTGCTAATCACCTGCCTGGCCATGGGCAGAGGAGCCCAGCATGGCATGAATGACCTCCAAAGGCCACCAAAGGAAGGACAGCTAAAGGGGGAGCACAGAGGTCCTCAGCACTGCCCCCCATGGAGGGGGGCTGGAGGAACGGCTGAAAACACACGCTGCCCCGGGTGCTGCACCCGTGGGTGCAGGCTGCGGCAGGAGCAGGCACTGGCCTCCGCCGAGCAGCACCTCCTGTGGGCCAGCTAGGGGGCCCATGCGTGAGCTGGAGGACGTGACCACTGCCAGACGGAGACGGGCAGGAACTGCGGGATTGATGCTCCCCTGACAGCCTCCCCCCAACTCCCGCAAGCCCACAGGGAGCTGGGACCCACAGCACTGAATTCCTCAGCACATGGGACGGTCCTGCTGCCATCACGCCACCCATCCCCTCACAGCAGACCTGCGGTGACACTTCTGTAAGCACAGCTGAAATGCCCGTGCCATGAGGCCATCTCTTCCAGCCCCATTTCTAAACACTGAAGGGCTTTTATTTAAACAGTGAAGATTGTTAGTGACAGCTCGGGCCATGGGTACAGCAAAGGGCTCCTTGTCCCGCTCACATGGTGCCCGGGCCCGTGGTGTCCCTCCCAGTTACAAGAACTGCTTTTGAGGAAACCGCTGGGAGAGGAGGCTCAGCGCGGGTTCCCACTGCCCGCGCCTTGCTGACGCACGAGCAGGACTTCTGCCACTGCCACACTGTTCTCACGCTGCCCAGGCAGACGTCAAGGGATTTCTCATCTAGAGAAGTGAATCTGAAGGCTGCGAGGGGAGACAGGTCCTGGAAAACCTGCATGGGCCCAAGCTCCACCTTGCTCTGCTGAGTGGAGGAGAGTGGCACCAGCGGAGCTGACTGCTATGCATTCATTTATCACTAAAAAATATTTTTAATGCAGTTAGATTAGTGAAACAGCTCTGGCTTCCTGCCCCCTCCACTCCCCCTCGTGCCCACCAGGCAGCCTGAGACCCTTCCAGAGAGCCGCTCTCCACGGACCGGCTGGCCCCGGCAGGGACCTCGGGAGAGCCAGGCAGCCCCGCTGCAGCCGGGAGCAGACTGCTCTGTTCTCCCAACACAGTGGGGTTTCAAATGCCCCCTGTTAGGAAGCCGTGCTGGTGCCCATTTGGGCCCCACTTCCCCAGGGACAAGGGACCCCGAGCACCGTTGTGGCCTGATGCAGCGCAGGCGTACTCCTGGCTGCCATGACCCCCGGGGACCCTCGCTGCCCGCTCCGTGAAGTGGTGTGCTCTGCCCTCCGCGGGGGAGCAGGGGCCACACAGCTCACAGCAAAGGGACAGGGCTTAACGCCATTTCTTCACTTCAGCACCACCTGCGGTCCCAGGCAAGTGAGGACTCGGGGAATTTGGATTTCCCTCAGTCACTCTGCTTGGTCATGTAGGCACTGGGGCTTTCCTCCCAAAAGAAGCTTCCAGGAGCATCAAGGGAAACCCTGCACTGGCAGCTGGGGGGCTGCAAACCTCCTGCACTCTCCTGCAGGCCGGCAGCTGGCTCCCACTCTGGCTAAAGGCCCGGATCCAGGGGGAGCGAGGAACAGGCGGTCGCCGCGTTTGCCAAGATGTGTGGCAGAAGCAAGGTGTGCCTTCCCGAGGAGCTCTGGTCTGGCTTCTGCTTCGGTAATCACAGCAGAAAGAGCAGGAGCTTGCGTGCAAGCCCCTCCCCACCACGATTACTGGGGTCTAGACAGGAAACCCCGTCTCTCCCTGCTGCGCCTTCCCTGGAGCAGCGCGGTGAGCAAGCCAGCACACTGCCTCGTCACACCAGCTCTCCGAGGGCCCAGGGACTGACAGCACAGCTCCAGTCACCCCGGGGGCTGTTCCGGTCCAGCCAGACCTGCCAGGCTGCCAGTATCTGCTCCCAGTGGGAAGAACACTACGGGAGCCTCCGAAACCCCACCTCCAAGCTTCCCACGAAAGGCTTTCATTTGCGCTTGATGCTGATGTGCAGCCCTAGCTAACCCTACGTTCTCTGCCCCCATGTTCTGGGCCAGCCTGTGGCTGCCAGGTTTTAGCTCATCACATGGGTGGGTGCGTTCCCCCTCCCAGTATTAATCCTCTGTTGCCTGCGCGAGCGCAGCTAGCAGCAAATTCCCAGTGCAATGCCAGAACTGTACTGCATGAAATCAAAGGCTGCTGCTCTCCGCAGCCTCTGATATTACTTCTGCACCAGTAACTCCAGTGCTCACCAGTCAGGAGCCCAACAGGGCATGGCAGCACACTGGCCCCACGTGGCTGCTGCAGATTCAGACCCGCTTCCCATGCCACCAGTGCAGCAAACTGCCCCACTCCCTCACCCTGTGGCCCCTGGCCAGACAAGAGGGTTACCCAAACAACACCAGAGACCACCCCCTTAGCCAGGGAGGCTCAGGGTGTGACCGAGGAAGGAGACTTGCTCTGGGGGTGACAGGGTGAAGGTGATACATTGCCACTGAGCACTCAGAAAACCCCGAACTTGCAGCTTGCCAAAGGGCCACGAGGGGGAAATATCGGCGGCACAGCACGAAGAGGCTGGTTTGTCAGTGATGGCTCTGGCTGCAGCCAGGGGCCGGCTCCTCCTCCAGGTTTGCGATTGCCACATCCTCTTGCTAGAGATTTATTTACCGCACTGCCAAACACACTTCTGGAGTGTTACTGGAACTCATTTAAGAGGCGCAGCTTCTGAACGCCCGCTCGGCCGGGGCAGTGAGCACCCCCCCACCCCAGGCCACTGCCGCCCCGCAGCTTTCAGAGGTTTCAGAAATGCTGCTTTGTTTTCACAACCCCATGTAACTCCCATGCAGGGAGGAATGACCCGAGGCTGCAGGTCCTGCTGGCACATGGGAAGCCTCTCCACCGCAGAAGCAAGGAAGGGGCCAGAGGCCACCCTGAATGTGGCTGAAGGCACGCGGGAGAGCAGCAGGACTCGCAGCTGCAGATCTCCAGGCAGGCAGCACGCTACGTGTGCATGCTGAAACCAAGCCAGCTGCCCTACTGCAGCCCAGGACCAGCTCCTGCACCCTCACTTGCTCCCACCACAGGCCACCCATCAGTTCCCATCCGACCCCATATTTGCAGTGACAGCCCCTCGATCCCGCTCCTGCCCTGCTCCACCACCTACACTGAGACATGAGACCAACGCAGGGCTGCTCGCGGCAGGCCAGCGAGCTCTGGGCCACACGCAGGACAGCTCATCGCGTGCAAAACTGTGGAAGATGCCCCCAAGACTCCCAGCCTCTAGTTTTGTAATTCCTTTAAACTAATCCCGCTGTCAACAGCAGCCACCTTCCCTAGCAAGGAAGGGCTGCAGCGTTTGGGAGCAAGACAAACCACAGCCCTGGCAATCTGTCTGAAAGCCAGCCCAGAAGGAAGTCTTCTCACCTAAATCTGCTTCCTAGAAGTAGGTTTGCCATGCTAACCGCTGCCTGCAGCAGAGGCAACCCCCCCAGCACCTGCCGGGGGCTCTGACGCCGGGCTCCCAGGTTCTCCTGCACCTGACCACAGACGGTGCCACCAAGCCTGGCCCTTACTCTCCCCTTCCAGCTCTCAGGAGCCTTCCCCACTTCCAAGCCTTCCTGCAGCCTTCCTGAACCAGGTGTGGGGCGAGGGGCTCAGCCATGTGGGGTTTCGGTACAGCTATGTACAGCAAAAGCGCCATCTCCCACCTGATCAGAAACACAGCCAACAATGGGCTCACGCAGCCCCATCCGACAGGCAACGCGCATCCATCTCCCAGGAGCCCGTCCCGGCAGGAAGGGCGGCCGTGCAGCTGACAGCCCCGCAGAAAGAGCCGCACCACCAAGCCCAGCCCTGCCCACCGGCTTGGGGCAGCCGCCTCGCACAGGGCCCCTCTACCCCAGGAGGGCAGCGCTGCCGACCCCCGTGCTCAGGCCGCCCTGGGCAGCTGCAGGCCATGGCTGTGGGTGGCTGCGGCCAGCCTGGCGCCCTCTTCGCCTCGCCGGCACACAACGCATGAGCTCCTGGACACACCAGCTTGACTGGCCCCAGCAGAGGCTACGTTCGGCAGCACCCACAAGCCATCCCTCACTGCGCACGCTTCTCACCGACATGCACCGGAGTGGTGAGCCTATGCCCTGGCACCAGTGGCTACTGCAAAAGCAACTCCATAAACATTAGCCCCTGCCGTTATCCCGTATGCTGTGGTTTAGCCCCAGGCGGCAGCTAAGCACCACCCTGGTGGGGTGGGGGAGAGAATCTGAAAAGCAAAAGTAAGAAAACTCATGGGTTGAGATAAGAACGGTTTAATAACTGAAATAAAATAAAATAAAAATAATAATATATGGTAATGGAAAGGAAAAGAATGAGAGAGAGAGAGAAACAACAAAACCAAGGGGAAAAAAGTGACACAACCACTCACCATCCACAAACCGATGCCCAGCCCGGCCCCAAGCAGCGATTGCTGCCCCCCAGCCAACTCCCCCAGTTTCTATACTGGGCATGAGGCCATACAGTCTGGAATAGCCCTGGGGCCAGTTGGGGTCAGCTGTCCTGGCTGTGCCCCCTCCCAGCTCTCTGTGCCCCTGGCAGAGCAGGGGAAGCTGGAAAGCCCTTGCTGGTGTCAGCCCTGCTCAGCACCAACTGAGCCATCAGGGGGTTACCAGCTCCTGGTACTAAACCCAAACCCCAGCGCTGGGACCACTGCTGGGAGGAAAATTAACTCCATCACAGCCAAATCCAGGACACCATACCATGGCTCTCCCTTGCACTTTGCTCCCTGTCGCGGGCAACACTTGCTCCCTGACCAGCGCTGCACTATTTGGGTTTGGCAGCAGCTGTAGAAATACTAGATTGAATACAAACAGAATTACAGTTCATGCCCCAAAGAAGAAGAGGAGTTGTGGTTAATAGAGGTGGCCGTGGCCTTTTGACACGGCGAGAAGTCACCTCCTGCTTGAGCCTCCCACCTCCGTTCCCATTGCATCATGCTGCCAGCAAGGCCGGCGCTTCGCTGGAGAAGCACGATGACGCACCCAGACCTTACATTCCTGGCAGATTAGAGAGCCAGCATCCACAGATTCCACATCAAGAAAAAACTATTAATCAGCTCCTCTCAGATGAGCTTTCGATGATCAAAGCAACATAT
This sequence comes from Gorsachius goisagi, assembly GCA_018403395.1. Classification (NCBI taxonomy): domain Eukaryota; kingdom Metazoa; phylum Chordata; class Aves; order Pelecaniformes; family Ardeidae; genus Gorsachius; species Gorsachius goisagi. The sequence continues at coordinate 43,593 of BOSO01007675.1, forward strand.
TTCCCCCGGGACCGTGATTCAGAGGCCGCTGCCTTCCGAGCGGGCCCGCCTGCCTGTGGCCAGCCCCGCATCTCACAGCCTTGCCGAGAGCCAGCTCAGCGCGGCCGTTCACAGCCTGCACGCTCAGCTCCAAAAGCCAAACCAGCGCCCCTGCTCTCAGCAGGAACCCACACACAGCAGCCACAGCTCGCTCGTGCAGCGCCGTCGGTGACTTTCCTGCTTCATGAAGCGGTTTCTCATTCAACGTCTGCTCCTTTTGCTCACCAGGTTCCACTTCTCTCTCTTCACCTCAGCAAGAGAAAGAGAGCTTCAAGCCCTGACCTGCAGACACAAATATGCTTAAACCCAAACAAAAATGTTTCCATGGAAATTTAAGGATCTGCTATTGGAACATGCCCTCTCATTTCAGCCTTTTTTTTTTTTTTTTTTTTTTTTTTAAAACTGTTTTTCTACAAACTTGTTTTACATCCAACTTGTGAGGACGAAAGGAGCTGGCAGGTTCCTTCCCAGAGAACACCTCCCTGGCTCGCAGCATGCTTGGCTACCAGCCGCTAGACGCTGGCAGCCCACTCTCACGCTCAGAAGGCTTTCGTCGAGGAATGCTACAGTCTTCAGGCATGATGCAGAGCCTCAAATAGGAGCCCTGATACAGCTCATCTTGTGACACCGTCTAAAGAAACCTGCGAGCCAAGAGTTTCTGTACCTCCTGAAGTTAACCCAGGTCATTTTTGGCATTCCTCGAGGGCTCTGTGTGTGCACCCTTTGGGAAAGTGATCAGCAGATCCTGAGATAGAGCTGGAGCGCACGCTTGCCTGGGGAAGGATCTTCCCCGAGAGGAAAGCAAGCGGTGCTGCCCACGGGCAGGGGGCAGGCAGGGGCAGAAGCGTGAGCTGCCCTTGCTCCTGAGGCCAGCGCTGCCGTGAGGGTGGCTGGAATTACCCAAACCCCCCTTGCCGGAGAACGGCACGCCGAGCTGTCATCACACACACCGTGGGCAAGGCAAACACTTTGGACAGCCTGAGATCATGGAAGGTGACGTGCCAAGGACTGCGCTCTGTTTAAGGGGATCTCACTTGGAACCCATGGACAGGAAGGAGGAGGAGAAGCTGAACAGCACCCGGCAACTCCTGCTGCGGGAGAAACTGCAAGAGTGGGCAGCAGCGCTGGGGCGGGGAGGGGCTGCAGGCAGCCCTACGCCCTGGTGGGTCCACCCAGCACTGGTCCTCACCCAGTGCCACACTGGCACTTGTACACATTGGGAATTACCACGCTACAGCAACCACCAAATATTTAGATACACTGCAAGGCTTTCCAAGCAGAGTTACTGCTCTCGGAAAGTTGCTCCGAGTTTGCTCAAGAGTGACCTGCAGTAGGAAGGGAGCCCAGCTGGTTTCTGATGACAGCTGCTGACAGAAGCACGATGATGCCATTTACCTAAGAGGAGAAGTGATGATTCAGATCCCTGGGTTTTCCCTTTGCCATTCTTTCCAGAAGGTAACGGGGACCCTCAGTCACTTTAAAACCATCTGGATTAGAGGGAAGAAGAGAAGACATCAAGCATGCATGCGCACTTGCCAGCTCAGGAGGATCTTTAGGAGCACCTGCCTAGGGAACTGCTGGTGCAAATTCACCTTCATCACGTGTCCATCCTACCAACAGCACAACCAGCAGGGCTTCCCCCGTCGTTATCGTAGCGCCTTGAAACCACAAGGAACACAAAGTTAAAAAGCTGATTTGGAAAAGCGCCCGCCATGTTCCACACTCGGTACAAAGGGAGGCCACCTTCAAGAGAAGAAGGGGCAATGCAAGGGGCCGGGGAACCCGCTGGCAGAGCAGCCTTTCCATCCCCGTGCCCCAGCCCGCAGGGAGCACACTGCGCATACAGGGCAGCGCTTTCGACAGAGGTGGAGATGGCGGCTCTGCGTGGCTGGGAAATGACGGATTATTCCGGTGAACTCCCGCACGCTAGCCTGCTGTCACCCACTACAAAAGCAAGCCGACTGAGAACCTTTCAGTAGGTGGCAGCAGAAATGCATTATCAACCCAGAGGATGCCTTTTGGGACACCCCTTCTCGGCAAATCACCCCTTTAGGCACATTGCTTCGGGTCAGATACTGTGCCCCAGTCAGACTTACGCCAGCAGAGTCAGGCCAAATGCAGAGAACCTGGGTTGGGAAACTCACCCAGATTCTGAAAATCCCCACGTTTTGCTGTGGCGAAAGCGTTCCTCACCAAACCGCCTCTTGCAAAACGTGGCAAGTTCCCTAATTTGGTGCTTTGGTTTCTATGGCGCTGCAGAGCCAGCATGGCTCACCAGAACACCTCCTAGCAATACGGCTTTTGCAAAACCACACCGCACCTTCACCTCGTGCAGTCCCAGCCAAACAAGGCCACTTTAAAAGAAAAATTACTTCCATAAATTCCAAAGACTCAACAAATGAGCAACAAGAAGATGACATAAGCCCCCGACTAAGTAGCTTTCCCCTCTACTTCAGACACCCTCAAACTCGGCTGCCCTGCAGCCACAGCCTGGGTAGGAGCAGAGCTACAGGGAGGTGAGAGGAGCGGGTGGCGGCGGGGCCGGAAGCGTGACGGCCTCCCCGCATACCTGGCCGGCAAGGTGTGGCTTTGCAAAGCTGACTCAGGGCTGGGTCAGGTCTCCTACACGCAGAAGCATGCTTTCCCAATCATCGTTTCCTGTTCTCCCAGGCGAGATGGAGCAGACAGGGGCAGGATGGAGGTTTCTCGGGCACAGGCAGTCCCCCTCTCCAGAGCTGCTGGGCGTAGAGGACAGCAAGGAAGGACGGCAGGGGGCTGGTGACTAAGGCAAGGACAGCGGCACTGGTTTTGTGACTAACCATTACTCATGCAAGGAGGAATTTGGAGAGGGACCCGCATCCAGCTCGGCTCGTTGCTTTGGATACTTCTGCAGCCGTAAGCACAAAGGAGAGCTTTGACAATGAATCAGGCCCTGGGTTAAAATGACAAAGACAGACTTATCTACCAACTTTTGTGTTAAAATGATTTCAGTGTAATCGTAAAAGCAGCTTAGTGCTAAGCAGAGGAAACAAGCAACATTTTCAGCCCCAGATGACTAACTGTAGGCTCCTGGATGGACAAAACCACTCAGAGGCAGCAGCAGAAGTGGGTTTTTATTAACGCATGATGGATTTCACTTTCCCCTGGACTACAAAGGAATGAGAACATACTGGCAAAGTTTGCTTGAGAAGCTTTCTCCATTTTTTTTTTTTTTTTTTAAATCAGAGAAAACCTCCCCTCAAAAAAAAAAGAAAATCCTAAAATGAGTCTTGGGATGCTTTGTTTTGAAAGCATCTCTGTAACTTGCTTCTAAAGGATTTAAAAGGAAGCAATCAACACCCATGTTCATTATTCTCCTGCTTTTATTATCCACCTAAAAATAAAGGTAGGAACAGTGAAAATAAAGAGAGTCATCAAATTCCAGTTGTCCCCTCATGAAGCCTTTGCCCTCTCAGCTAGTTTGCATGCTTACTTTGCAGTCTGCAGCACAGGGAAGACCAACAAAGAATTACTAATTAAGCAGCCGCCTGCAAAAATCTGGGAGGCTGAAAACTTGTTGCGGTGAATGACTGCTCCAAAGGAAAGCTCCAGCGTTGCAAATGCATACCCACCCGCATGGGACCTTACCAACACCCCTGGTTCCACCACACTCAGCATCACCCACAACCACCCCTCACAAGCATGGGGCGAGATGTTACAGGTTTTATAAGCCAGCCCAGTTCTAAACCAGTGGGAGACCCTTTTGGAGAGCTGGGAATCCCCGCATGAATGCGATGATTTCTTCTTCCTATGCCTCTACGGTCACAACGCCGTGTTTTGCAACCAGTGACTTGTGCACTATTTAACACAGAACAAACTTCTTACGCAATTTGCAAAGCGGAACATATTCTTATTTGATCATTATCCAACAAATCTAGCAGAGGAATCCGAACGAGTATTGAAAGAAATACACCTCCTTTCTGGTGATACCAAACAGCGTTTGAGCCCTTCTGAAGCTGCAAGGTGCTGGCTGCACACAATCTGCCTGGGATGAGAGACAATGCAGTTCGGATAAAGAGAAACAGCATAAAATTCACATTAACGTAGGCTGTAAGGATACAACCCTTTTGTGATCCTCACTTTTGACAAATGACAGCGAGACAGACTGCGAGGCTTCAGGCAGAAAGAAAGAAGTGAAGTCAGTGACTCATCACAGCCCTGGAAGCAAGGAATAGGCCTGTTACTCATGTTACATCAGCAGCCAGTTCAGGGGACAGAGAGAATTACCGCAGCGTTAGCTATGCCCCAATTCCTCCTGAAATTTGTATGGCCCCAGCCCAGGACCAGAGGGCTTCTCACAAGGAATGACTTTGTCCTGATAGCATTAGCTCTGTGTCCATCACACTCTCAACCGTCTCACCATTTTATTGTTTTAAAGACTGTTTTTTGCATTGCTCAGAGCATTTCAAAAATCAGGAATGAGAATGTGTATTCTCCTCCCTGTAGGACAGCCAGGCCTATAGGGAAAAAAAAACAAACCACCAAATAAAGAGCTTCGGCTCCTCCCTCCTCCAAAGCAAGCACCTCGTGGAGGGCAGACGGGTGCTGAGGGCTCTGCCCATGCAGGCTGTGCTCTGCTCTCCCATGCTGGGGATGCTGCCCAGCTGACAGCGAGCTTAGGCCGGCAGCTGGACCACCCCTGTCCTCCAAAAGCAAGCTAAGCCTCCAGCTTTGCAGCTCCAAGAGCAGGAGCAAGCCCTTGGTGAAGGCACAGACCCAGACCTGGATGACAGAAACCAACAGAGTCAAGATGAACCACATTTCCCAGGAACGTCACCAAGTACAAATGCCCATGCCCAGAAGGACCTGCCCAGACACCCAAAGCCATGCAAGATGAAGGCTATCGCCTGGCCTGGTCCTGACCAGGCACCTGGTGAGGCTCTGCAGCTCGCTTCTACGTCAGTCCCCATAACTTGTGGAGCTCCCACAGCTTCCTCCTGAAAGGTCCATGCAAGCCCAAGTGTTAATCCCACGTGTTGAGTACACTTCCACACTCCACCCATCCCCACGTCAGGTGTCCACCCTCCCTCCACAGCAAGCAGAGGGAGATCACCTCCAGGAACAAGTGACCCTCTGGAAGCATTTTCTGTCTTTCTCTCGACTGCAGACATCTGGACTCCTGACTTGTGGATGGCCAGGGAGAGTTAATGAGAGCCCACGGTGTGTCTGAGGAGAAGAGGAGGAGATATCACCACTCTGAATTCCCAAACATCAGATACTGTAAAGTTGGGGGTGGGGTGGGGTCTAGAAGTGGAAACAAATAGCAAAAAAAAAAACCACCTAAACAAAGAAACCCCACCAAAAACCACCAATCCCTCCCCCAAACCAAAAAAACACCAATCCCACAAACCACCACCTTCCAGGACAAGCAAATTAAGAAAATTTAAAAAAATAAATAAATAAAAAAAATATATATATCAATCTACTCCCTGACAACGCCCCAGACCTGCACACAATTCATGCCAGAGGAGTTCTGCACATGTTTGCAAATCACGATCGCAGCCGAGCCCCCCGGTTGCTTGGCTCCCGTATGGATGGCAGCAACAGAACCACACCATCCGTCCTTTGGGAGATCTGGCCATAAAGCCACCGGGGCTGAAACCAAGCCAGGGACTGGCCTCATCTGTGCACACACTTAGAAAGAAGGGGCAGCTTCTGTGACAACGCGTGTTTAAAGCAGTATCCTTGATACGTGCGCCTATGCCAGCAGTGGAATGAGAGAACAGTACACGCATCCAAAGCAGATTCTGCTCCGGGCTGAAGCACAGAGGGCTATTCTTGAGGCTTCCCCTCTCCAAAGCAAACAGGAGCATTCCTGATTTTCCCCTGTTTATTTAAAAAGCCCACCACACATTCCTGGGCACCGGCCTATCCCAAGCCAACCATGGGATGAGAGCTTCTACACTGTAAATCCCAGGAAGAAATTGGTCTAACTTGGGAATTGCCTAACAATCGCTACCTTCTGGTGGCCGCTTAGCAGTCTGCAAAGTGCACCACAAATCTCAAGAGACCTGTTTTCACATTGTTACAGCCACCCTCAGAACTGGCCTCCACGCTGACAGTTTCAGTGTAAAGCCCAAGAGCTGCCACAGGAGCATGTCAGAGGCGCATGGCCACACCAAGCAGGTCCATCCCGGCCATACCTGCCCGGAGAGCGTGAACTCCCAGGCTCCGGCACTTCTCCCCAGCCACACCTCGCCTGCTTAAATCTTTGTTCCCGTAGGGTACGAAAACACCACTGCTGTGGCAACCACCAGAGACACCCTGCTGGATTCATCGGGAAGGGGGGCACCACCATTATGCCTCAGGGCTGCAGCAAAGCCATTTTAAAGTTCCTAGAGAAAGAAGATTAGAGAAATGGAAGCCACAGCACGAGCAGGTTTGCATCCAGGCAGCACCAGGGAAGACATCTGTTGTCACCTCTGACGCCTGGTCACCCCAGGCATTGCAATGCAGTCACTTTTTGACTTCACCAGGAAGGAGCCCTGCACCCTGCACGGTGGCCTACGCCTGCAAAGATGGAGCACAGCGGTGCACGAGAGCAGACTGTTCGCTTCTCCGCCATGAATGAGAACAAAGGTTTTCTGTGTGGGAGAGGGCAATGGGACACGGCATTTTAGGGATCACAGGAAGAATTTCTGAATCAGGAAGCAAGCATTTAGGTATTGCCTTCCCGATTGCATTTTCTACTCCAGGCAGACAGAGAAGAAAACAGCCAACCCTTTATCTCCACAGCAGTAAACTTGCAGTCTCCCATACACGTGTGAAAGATTTGCCTGGGAAACAAGGACACAACAATGCTGTGGTCAGAGTTAAAAACCGAAATCCAGCCAGAAAACTGCAGGTTGCTTTTGCCCTTTTCACGAAGGAGCTAAATTCAGTGGCACACAGACAGAGCTGCCCAGGAGAGCCTCCCCCTTATTTGTTATTTTTAGCAATTTAGTCTGACAACGCCTGACAACTAAACATGCTGAATATAGCAGGAGAGAAGGGGACTATCAGATACTATCAGAGAAAACACACAGCGATAATCGCTTTCTCCACCCCTAACGAAGAATCAATTTTCCATGTCTTTGTAACATCATAGAGTTTGTTCCTTTTAAAATGCCACATTTAAAAACAGAATCCATCTAGCCCTACAATGGAAACGGATAACATTTCCTGACACAAAGCATTGTTCCACCCCTCGCATATCATGTTTCCTTAAAAACAAGGGAAGAAAAACATTACTTGCTTTTTCTCCTAATACTGCACAAACATTGCTGAGCTAAAAAGAGTCTGTGCTCATCCCTTTAGAATGCTTTCAAAATAGATTTAACGCATACCCCTTGTACTGTGAAACACAACAAGAATTCGATAGTATCAGGACTGGAAAAATCAAAATCGCTCCTGCTAGGCAGGACGCTTCCACGCCAGCACGGGAGCCAGCCTGTGCCATCCCCCTCTGCGAGGTTCAGGCAGGTTCTCATAAGCCTCACTGGCACAGCCTTTAAGCAGGCACGTGTATTTTGCCAGCAAGCCTCGACAGTCTACTTGGATTCCAAAAGATTATATACAAGTTGTGAAGTTAAGAATGCTCCGTACGTACGTATTCACCTCCATACCTTGGCTTCATCAAGAAGGGTAACGCCACCTTGCTTTTTCTGCAGAGTAACTGCCAGGCTGTGCCTCTGCCCCCTTGTACACACCCACGCCCCTTCCGTGTGTTCAGAACACGGTTCCTCTCGCAAAGTACATCCAATGCGTATTCCAATGTGTCGTAAGAGCAAGGCATGAATGTCTCAAGCTCACGCTACGTGAGTAACCAGATCAGTCATGCCGCATGGATACTGCACGATTACTCTGACCGGCTTGATTCAACCACACAAAGTGAGAAATGTAAGTAATAAGGTAGTTAACAACGTAAAATATAAACCGAAGCTTTAAAATCCTTCCAGTTTTAATAAGGGATGGAGGGAAGGTTTAACCTATCTTGGTCTGATATGTATTTTACAATGATGCAGTGGAAGCACAAGGTCACAAAGTTTCACATTCTTTCCTGCTTCTGTCACAACTTGTTTTCAGGACAGCAAAATCCCCTACTCCTGTGATAAGTGGTCTCTGATCTGGACTCAAATATTTCCCCCGAAATCTCAGTTTCCAGCAGTTGCCAGTCTTAGACCTTTCTTCCACAGGGAATCCCAAGCCTAAGGAAAATCCTTTTCACAAAACTGCTAGCCAGCTGGAAGCCAAGCAGTTAAAAGATGGACTTGAATATTCACTTAAAACAAACCGTTGAAAGTTTTGGCAATCTGACCCACTATCCACAGTTATAAAGAAGAACCAACCCACGTGGCAACCACCCTTCCACTCCCACCATCTTTGGAGACCATCACTGTTGCTGGGAACTTCAACTCAGTGGCCATAACCAGAGACTCAAGCAACAGGGAGCTACAAAGCAGAAAAACACATCTGCAAAGCAGCCAGCTCTGAGGCTTTGTGTAAGAATGGCAAAGGTTTTTTGGGGGGAATTCCATCCATTCTGCTCAACTCAGCAATCAGCAAGTTCAGGAGGCAAGATCATTCCCCTCCAGGAACAGGAAGAAACTGGGATGCACAGCTGAAGGGCACAGTAGCCAAAAAGCTGACCACAGCCTGATGGACCTGGTGGCAAGGGCCCGATGGAAGGTTTGTAAACAGAGGCTGTCAACCACACTTCAATCACTTCCAAATCCAGACGTGCTGCTATGAAGTTCTCCATGAACTCTCTGTGAAGTTGCAGGGTGTCTTTACACAAATCCACTGCCACCTGGGGCGGCTCCAGAGTAGCCAGGACACAATCACTTTTATCACATAAAATGAAAATGACTGTGCCTTGTCTGCATTAACACCACCTTAAATATACAGCCTGTCCATGGAGCACATTTTCCCTGTGCAGAAAACGTTCTCGTGGCCAGAAACACAAACCCCCTTATTATCCAGCACAGAAAATACTCCAGGCAACACAATATATGGTGATATGCTTGCCCCTCAGCTCCCCAGGCAAGCTGAGTTTTGAGAAGGAATTAAAAAAAAAAAAAATACAAACTCTGCTTTGGTGTAAGTAGAGGACAACTGTGCAGGTTTGAGCGTTGACTTCCTATTCCCGTTTCTCCTGACTTAGCTGGTCTCCACACTCACTTTCTCCAAAACACTAACAGATGAGAAAAGCAGCTTGACAACTCAGGCTTCGCTTTCTCCGTCATTCCCCAAAAACCATGGAATGGGGTTTTGTATTATATTTTAGGGGCATTAAGAAAAAAATACACTAACGGCCTTGGAAAAGTACTAGCAGATAGTCAAGATCCACTCAGAAACTTGGTTGAACACTGCAACCTGTGCAGACACTGCTTTATAGTTCCTAGATATTCTTCTCTGCCTCAAATCCTCCAACCAGATAAACATGAGAACCCAGAAGTGCTCTGACCACATCGTCAAAGCAAAGTCCCATCTTCCCCTACATCCGGCCTCCAACAGCAGCCACCAGTCGATGCCTAGGGCAGAGTGTAAGGACAGGGCAGGCGTGCACAGCGCTTCCTCCTCATACTTTCCCAGCCTCCAGACATTTTTAGCTCAGGGACTTCCTGAGCAGGATGCCATTTCTACATATTTGGTTATTCTCAATGGATTTCTCTTCCATGAATTTGTGCAATTGTCCGGAGCCAGTGTAAACTTTTAATATTCACAGCCCTGGCAAAGTTTCACATCACCTATCTGCTGCCCACAACCACACAAACATCCTTTTCCTAGTTTTAAACCTTGCTCCTACTAATCTCATCCGAATCCCTCACCCCCAGCTTTCATATCACGATACAGAGCAAACAACCTATCACTGCTGGGGTTGCAGTTCTAGCAAATAAACCAAGGGACATGAATTACGGGTAGGTTACTGGTAACAGGTACAACCCTTCAGAGTGAGGAGTACCAGACAAAATCGAAGGGATGTAGCAAACAGCATCTTGTTGACCTTCAATGCTCTACTTGCATCATCATTACCTGCCAAAAACTTACCTCTAACTCCTTAATTTTCTCTTCAGCTATTCTCTGTTTCTCTAAGAGCTGATTATGAATCACTCCTTTAGACTGAAGAATAAACCTACAAGCAAAAGAGAAGAAACAGACAACTGTTGGATATTTTTGACATCTGTTGTGCACAGCAAGTTAAACTACAGTGACCGCTGTAAAGTACCCATCCTCACATCACACATCCTGAATGGCGGCAGAAGAAATCCCTGTGATAGCTCACACAAACCACCGAGCTGGCCTCAAAGGCTTGCCCACGAATCTCACCCATGATTTGGGAGGAAAAAAACCAGATGAACACAGATCTCCCTCTATCATTCAGCATCCTTGAGTTATTGGAAAGCAGTTCTTGCACACAGCTAGCAAGGGGGGGTCTGTCATCACATTCCCTTCAAAGGGATCTCAATCAGCTGATGGCATGTAGTCAAGGAAGCCTCTTTCAGCAGGTAAAAGCCATTCATTACCGTTTTAGTGCTCACAAGCTAAACCAACCTGCACAATAAAAACAAAACCTTCTACTGAGAACAACTCAGAGAGTTGGGGGTGTTCAGCCTGGGGAGGAGAAGACTCCAGGCAGATCCTGCTGCAGCCTTTCAATATACAAAAGGGGCTCATAAGAAAGACAAAGAGAGACATTTACTCAGATGAGCCCCTTGGAGGAGCACCAGCACCCAAAGCAGCTCTCCAGCACGTAGCACTGGCATCCCACAAAGAGGTAAAGGACAACTAAGTCCAAATGAATTTTAGGAACCCTCCATGGTTGTTTTTCATCCTTCCAGACATAAAGAATTACAAGCCGCAGATTTGCCCCTTCCCTACTTAGAAAGTCCCCCAGGGGATTTAGAAGGAGCCTCCACGGGTCATACCAGCGAGGTCAAGGTCTCCCTCCAGCACCAACTAGGGACAACACCCTCCTGCCAGGTGACAAGAGCTCATGCCTGAACAGTTAAAATGAGCAGCCTTAGACAGGGCAGAATCAGAGCGCATTCCCCGTCTGCTATAGAAAAATCTGAAATCTGTTTGCAGTGCCATCTCCCATGACAAGTGACATTATTAACGTGTTTGCTCAGGGCCTGGTAAACACAAATGTGGATCCAACACTTGGCTTGGAACCCAGCATACTCTGCATCAGTAACACAACAGCCAAGAGGAAAACTACCTGCCCCGTGCATTCCTCAAATGCATGGGAGCAGAACTTCAGATATTATTATAACAGGTTTCCAATTAAAACTCTCTTCGGTGCTGCTATTAACTGCACTCAGCAACCGCTTCCTCCTCCTCCTCCCACTTCTCTCCCTTGTTCTGCTTCACCTCTTCTTTTCTACAGTAACTTGCCCTACATCTTTTACATCGCAATTTCCTCAAATGTCTCCTTGTTTCTTCCCAGTCTCAGCTCATGCTTATTACTGGTGTCACCTTTGTTCTGTATCGGCTCCCGTTCATGCACACTTTCCTTGTCCCCTCAACCCCCCCCTTCCCGTTAGGCGCCCCCCCAACCCACTTTCACAGTGGTGGTGTTTTCAGGTCCCAGGACACACCAGCCTGCTGAAACAGAATGTGGGTTTTGCTCAGTCTTGTGAAAATCGAGTCCCTGACCCCCTTTGTAGGAAAGGGGATTGATTTACATTGCTATTAGATGCAGAGCCTGGATCCCACCAGAGAGGAGCTACTCTTCAGGACCACCAGCAGCCACGTCATTTCGACACTCTTACCCCAAGCCTGCAGTACCAGAAGGAACAAACATGAGCCTTCACACACGTACCCCCTGTACATTTTGGGGTGAAGACTGAAATTTTGCCTCACTTCTGCAGTAGCTGCCATTAGTGAAAAATCAAAGCTGCGAGATGCCCTCAGTAAACAAAGCCATTGGTCCCTTCCCACGTCACAGCTTCCCTGAGCCTCTGTGCATACACGAACGTTTCCTTCATTATTTCCTTTCTTCGTGGGCACAGCAAAGAAGAACAGAACGCCTTCTCATTTGCTTCCCCAAATTGTTTAGCAAGATCGATCATTTTGGTTTCATGGACGCCCTGGTCTAAGAAGCAAAGTTAAACACCAACACAGCTTGATCAACTTTGCACACAGTGCAGCTGGGAAGGTCCCTGCTGGGGCACAGGCACTGAGCAACCCTGGCTAGCTGAGAACTGCTACAGGCACCAAAACCTTTGAACAAACAAGCAGCTGACTTCACTTCTATTCTGCAAATGTCAACAGCAGTCATCAGGGAAAATATCCTCCCTCCCACCCTCCTGCAATGCTCTGGTATTGCAGCAAATTAAAACTGCATGGCTGAAGTTAGCACTGACAAGACTCATGTGGGCAGCTGGGCACAAATACAACCGCCCCCATTTTATTTGCCATTAAATAGTGGGCCGGAACCTGTGTCCATACACATGCTGGCTCAGAAGCAGATCAAACGTCCCCAACTTGGCCAGCAGTATCCTTCAGAAGGTCTTCAGCTGCACCAGCTTCAAGCTGCCCATGTTAATTCCCCGCCGCAAGACCATGGAGCCCTCAGCCTGACGTGCACGAGTGCTCCCATGTGAGCTGTCAAAGGCCAGCTTTTTGAAAGTCGAAGCTATAATTCCACATCCACTGTTAACTATTAAAATCTGTGACTTTGCTTTCCAACATAAGAAGGAATCAAAAAAAACTCATGAGTGGTTTAGCTTCTAGCTTGAGATACACACATTATGGAGATCTTGGCCCAAGTTTTTACCAAGGAAATAACGTGGTTTATGGCAGCACTTGGAAAAAGCAGAAGCTTGTTCTGCTCATTAGGTAAGTGGTGCTTCGGGGCACTTGTAATAAGCCAGAGTTTAAATTTAATCTGGATTTCATTCTTCCAATTACCCTAAGTAAAACACCAACTTGATGATGGTTTTTTTTTCTTCACCAAGCAGGAGAAATAGGGCAGTGACAGTCTGCCTGCTTTTAGTTAAAAATTCATAAATGAAATAACCAGGTTTAAGCCCACAAGAGAACCATGGGAAGTTCTGAGGACTTAGCTCTTCCCTGAGTGAGTTTGTGAACAAGCCTTTCAGACGCACGAACCTCATTTGCTGCCTGGAGGTGCAGCACTGGCTGAGAACTGGCCCCACACGAGCCACCACGTCACAGAGCTGAGGAGCTGCTTCCCGCTCGGTGATGCTGAGCTGGGCCCACGGCACGGCCAGCGCCAACCCCGGGCCCACAGCACGGCCAGCGCCAACCCCTCGGCACAGATCAGCACTGCAGAGCTGACACCTCCACAGATCGCTCCGCTGGAGTCTGCCAGAGGAAGGTTCAAGCTCCGGGAGCTTGTACATCAAACTGGGATGGCTCCTGCAGACAAGTGAGTTCACTCGTGTCCACCTTCTCTCAGAGAAACGTCACAGCACACACCAATAGATCTGTCAGACACAACACCCACACTATAAAACGTGAAACAATGACTCAGGAAAACATTCAGGAACAATCACCTCTTCAGACAGGAATTTTTTCACTGTTGTTAAACGACACCAGAAATATCTAGGTCAGAACAGACAAGTTCACCGCATCTCATCTGGCCACCCATTTCAAAGGGAATGGCTAGTAAACACAGAGCAGGATTTGCCCTATTCTGGATACTTAGCAATTTTTCCAATGTCCATAAAACCTCAAAAAAACCCTCAAAACAAACCAAAGAAAATCAGACAAGAAAGCTCCAGAGGAGTGGGGTCCTCGGGGACAGAGACGTGCAGCCAAAGTGGGGCTGCCAACACGAGCAGCTCTGTAAGAGAGTGAAGTGTTTGCCAACCAGCTGCACCTACATGCTCCTGTCTCCTGGTGACTCCTGGGGCTCAAGTGCAATACGAGGAACAAAAATAGAGCACAAAGGAACTGAAAGAGAAACCTCACTCTAAATATTCCCACTTGTTTCTATTTTCCTCCCTCTGCTAGCTCCACATAGGGGATTTGTTTCCTTAAAGCACAGAAAGTGGTTGATATACTCTGAGGATCATTGCTTGTTTCCTTCTGAAGGGATCGCTTACCCCTTCCCAATTATAAATTTCTAGATAGGGTGCCTATTTGTTCAGTGTTTACACTCACTCCCTCATGCCCTGGTCCAAATGGTCTTCAGGCTGGTCAGCAACGCTGTCAGCTTCATCATCCGCCTGCTCCTTTGTGTCACACGTACACACCCACAAAGTGATGCCTGTACCCTGTAAGTAATTCCATAACTCAGTCTGTCTGCACCAAAATGTACTGTTTACTTGAATTCAAGACATGATATTAGAAAGATTCGTCTCTTAATGCATGAGGTTATGGAGATATTTGTTCAGCACACGCCACTCTTCATTATGACATACAAGTCATTAAAGTTATTAAAGGTGGAGTACCAGTGATACTCATAGTTAAGGTTTTCCATTAAGAACCCTTATTTTCAATTACTTGCAACTGCAACCAGCTTCAACCTTTACGCCCAAAGCTCTCGGCGGCAGGCATCCGTCCCGGGCACGAGCACTCTCTCCTCTCTCCTTACGGTTGGAGAAGGTGGTTCAGGTGTTTCTCCTGCACGGCTGGGCGGTGCAAAAGGCTGCTCATATTGAAGTGTTAGAGCCAGGAGGGAAGGAGCCGCACAGCCGGCCACAGGGCTCCCTCCTGCCAGGCTGCAAAGCGACTCTTCCCACCTGGGTCCACGTATACCACTGCGAGAGCCTGCGCAGTGTTCCAGGGGAAGCTTTTCCCCTGCCTGATGCCGATGCTCATCCCTCTGCCTCATTTCATAGAGAGACCACTTTACAGGTAGGAATGCTCCAGTGCTATTTTGCCAGAATACAGAAGAATGACAGATCCAAAAGCCCGCTCAGCCTGGCTCCCACCTCAAACTAAGGGTTGTTAGAACCTCAGCTTTACGGTTCCTGCAGCATTTGGGAAACTCTCTACAAAACCTTAAGATACTGAAAAACTCCCTAACAACTTTGTGCAAATCCATAATATTATTTTAACATGTTTATTGTATTTCTAAGACCTCACACCATGCTATAACACAGCACAGTCATTTACACCCTGCTCCTTGAAACCAAGCGTTTTCATTGTACTCCTCCACGAGAAAAGTTGGGCTAAGCCCAGTCATGCCCTTATCTATTTAAAGATGCTCGTTAATTCTGAACTTGCACTGCCGTTCAAGCTTTGAGCATACTCAGTGGGGGATTACTGCATTTTAAGTACTGTTCAAAGCCAATGGAAGACAGGCTTCCAACGAGCTGATCGCAAGCAATCTAGCATGATTGAACAGGAGCCGGCTGTGCACAACGCAAGCACCCAGCCGTCCCCTCCACCTGCCTATGCTCCTGTAAACGGTTCCCTATGCAGTTTGTAACAGGCACTGCTTACACCCCAGCAAATTCCAGTTTTAGTCATCCTAGACGAATTACCCTGTTCCAAACAAGACAAGGAAGCAATATTAAAAAGAAAGGAAAATCATGACTAATTATAGCTTCTCCTGCCACCCTTTGTGTCTAAGGGTTTCACATTTTTCAGTGTGATTTTGAATTTCCCATTCAACAGATCATATGCCTTAACTAGAACTTGTTCAGAAACAGATGGAGCTGGAACAGATGAGTTGAAGCTTCTCCTATGTTTGCATTTATTTTAGTGGTCAGTCATCTTGTAGGGTCACTCTCAATATAGCTAAACTTAACTATTTTCCCCTCCCCCTGCCAAAGCAGCACATACGTTAAAGCAAAACAAATCCTGCAGCTTATATTGGGAGGATTATAGAGGAATATGTTCCAGGAACAGCAGTTTATAGTTCATGTGCCATTTTACTGCTGCACTCGCAGAGGTGGGCATGCACCAGGAGACACGGGTGGAAGCGTGGTGGCCGCATCCCTGGTGGGCAGCGGAACCTGAGCAAACCCAGCTGGACAGCCTGGAGCATGCAGAGACCAGGATTAGCAGCACTGGAAGCAGTCCAAACCAAGCCTTATGTAGGCCACAACAAGGGTAACTTTTACTCAGATGAACATTTATAAGCCATAAACCTATTTACTTTAAGGAGCTAAAGGAAGAGTACAAAAAGTGCCACACTGTTGGCTTCCTTATACCTCTGCCCAGACTGGCCCTGCGCGGCCGGCTGGCCCTGCTGAGGGGCAGCGGGGCTTGGACTGCGCTTCAGGCCATGTTTACATTGAGTTTTCACTTTTTTTTTTTTTGGGTCTGTCAATAGCTAAAGCATATTACGTTACCTCAAGCCAAGATAGTAACACAGCTTGCAAGCAGCAGTTTCTGCATTGCCAGACACTTAACTAGATGGCAGATTTATACCATTGTTCATGCTTGGTTCTTTAAAAAAAGAAAGCAGGAATATACCTCTAAGTGTGTGTTAAACATAGCACAACCCAAAATAATAAAATAGTACTGTGGTCTGCTTTTAAAGAACATAATCAATTCTTTTCGCAGGCTCAATTGACATAAATGGAATTAAAAAAAAAAAAAAGCAAGCAAATGCCTCCTCTAGATCACATAGGAATTAATAACATTGGCGATTCAAACCGTGAGGGGAAAACAGCACAAGTATGGCTGCAGTTTTTCCTCACTATATCCCTGGTTTAGTGGCTTTATCTTATAACTTTGCTTTAATGCAATTTTTTAGCATGTAACACCAATGACCCGCAGCCTGTTGAAGCACAGGAAGCTCAAGCGACTACAGCTTGCCTACCAAGATGCACTTCCTATGGATTCTTTGCAGTCTAGGTTGCACCATATTTGAAAGTTGCAAGCAGCAGAAAGCAGAAACTATTTTTCCAATAATGGGAAGTCAAGATCAAGTTCTAAAGCCTCCAGTATTTTTAAGAATTCCCCACAAATTCCTAAGGAAGAACATTAAAAATAAAAAAAAAATTTAAAAAAAAAAATCAAATGAGCACGCATCTAGGAAAATACAAACAAGCAAATGCTGGCGTGAACACCCTGTGGTCAACCAATCTTAAAGAAATTTCTATTTAAAAAAAGGTTTTTTCCTACTGGTAAATCTCCTGCGATCGGAAAGGCGAACTTTGCAGTGGTAAATGAAAGGACATGGAGATGCTGCTCTGCTCTGACAGCTTTTACCCTTCGCAGCAGCAGCCCTTCGCTAAGAACCTGCGCAGGAAAACCAGCAAATTCAGGACACGTCTCTTTTGAAAAACAAATCCATCACAGTTGCAAGAAAAAAAACCCACTTTGTGCCTTGCCCAGGAAGAAACCCTTGAAATGCTAAGAGAGGAGGAAGACCCAACTCTCAGCTCGTGGCTGCTGAACAGTACAGTCTTGGCTTCCACGCATCGCAAATCCTGCTCCAGCAAAGCCTCAAAGCACGCCATACAGCAGGCATCAGAGGTGGATGTAATGATAACTGCCTCAAAAGGATTCAAGCATAACACTGATACAGAGATATTTCTGGATGCCAGAGTTAAATTAGCTAGCACTAAAACAATCACGCTGTGGTTTCCTAATCAGTAAGAGCAAACGTTTTTGGAATTGGCATTTGTGGACCGAAAAGGCTGGGTGTTGTTTTGGAAAATTGTTTCCCCTCAGAAAGGCTGATTTTTTTTACTTATTATTTTTTAAACTGGCTGAAACATTCTGTTAATTCAGCAAATAGCTTTGGAGAAAACAAAAATAAAAATTCAGGACAGCAGTTGCAGCATTCCTGAGTTCAGCACTTTGGTTCTTGGATCCCTGCATGCAACTCGTGTAAAACAGCGATTTCATCCCACGGGACTGGTTTCCTCATTTTTCACTTCAGCATTTTAATGTAGGGGTCGTGCATGAAACCCTACTTCCTTTAGGCTTTGAACAGGCAGCAAGGTCAGAGGATGCTCAGCCCTAGATTTCTCATCTGTATTAAGGCTGTTCCCCAGAAATGTAGATGTTACGTTGACGTGCACATATCCCACTTATCTGCCCACAGACTGACTCTGAGCATCTCCACCGGATGGCTGTGGGCCCCTGGTGTTGGGTACCCTGTCACACCCTGGCCTGCTGGCTAGATATCCATTGACACCACACCTGGAGGGGCATCCCAAGCAAGGCAGGGATACAACAGGGACTCTCCTGGTACTTCTTTGATCCAGTGATTTGGTCATTGTCCTCTGCCACAGGAAAGCCAAAGTTAAGTGCCCACACTAAACCAGGGACCAGTCCTACATTCTGAAAGAAGTGCTCTAGCACTCAGTATCTCCCCAGGGACTCTAACCCTCAATTCCAAGATTTCCTTTAGGAAATGGGGGAAAAGATTGGAAATACAGTACTTTAAATCCACTAAATAATAAAGTAAATGGAAGCTCCTTGCTACTTCAGAATATCAGAGCGACATTTTAAGTGCTTGGAGGACTTCAGAAATACAACAGTCATGTTCCATAATTTTCTTGCAAAGTCATTTGGCACAGCAACCCACAACAGCAAGAGTAGTTCAAGCTCCCCAAAACATTTAATTCTTGCCTAGCATGGATCCAAAGAGAACTCTGTGGCACTGAAGCCACAGATGGATTGCATTTGCAAGAGAGCCCAGACTTCCTCTTTCTGGAGGCAGGGACGAAATGCCTTGCTATGGTCCTCGCTCCCCACAACAGCCTGACCTCCAAGCTGCCGCCTGGCAAGCGCAAGACTTCATGAAGGCTCTGGCATTTACGTGATGGCACATTGCCTGCAGACCATGGCAGATCAAACTGCCTCTTCTAGCAACGACAACCATCTGCATGAGTAGCTTGTCTCTGTTCTGACCCTTATCTTCACAGTTTAGATTTCATCTCCTTTACATTTACTGGGTAACTCCTTTCTCAGGTAACTCCTTCCTCTGTGTTGTCTAGATAACAGGCAGGGAAAAAGTTAGGGATAAAGGAAAGACAAATGGAACCGATTTGTTTGAATGTCTTGCTCCTAGTCCCAACAGAAAAGTGTTCCCGAAGAGATAAAGGTCTCCAGGCAAGGCAGAGAAGCATCAAGTAAAAGCTGTATTACTAATCTTCTATCACAGTGCTCATGGAGTAGGTGGGGGGACTGTAATCAACAGGTTTATTTCAAGCAGGGCTAAGAAAAACACCTATTTTTGTTTTAAATCAGCTACTATTTTTATTCTAAGACCCTTTTTTTGTGCTGCCTATACAGTTGACAAACACTGGCTTATGAGATGCATCCCTTCTGCACCAGTCCTCTTGTCTAAAGCCAATTTGTTACAGAAATGCAGCTGCTTCCTAGAACTGGGCAGGTGTCCATCCCGCACACAGGCCATGGAAAGCTTACTCGTCTCTGAAGTTTCAGTACTGCATGGAGAAATTATGTAGAGCAGCAGGGCAGGAGAGCTATAACTGGACCGCGATATCCAAGAGATTACAACTGAGCAGCCCAGGGCAGCGGGAATAAGATCAAGAACTGAATGGGGGAAGGACGGGGGGAGCATGTTTGAGAAATCAGAAGATGTCAAGTTGGAAAAGGAGCCTGTGTCCAAGAGAACGAGCTCCCGTCCAAGAGAACGAGCTCCCTTTCTGATCTGGAACAGAACCCAGGAATGCAGGCGCCCAATATGCTGCTGTCATCAGCTCCACGAAGCCCACAGACCAGCCGCGCTCCTTGCACTCCTGACCCGCCAGAAAGGGGATGGCAACCAAGCGCTGCCCCTTGCTTCACCACTCAAGTCAAAGGCACCTCTACAGGCTGCTGCTGCATTACCCCGTGTGCATCGGTTTGATTTTTGCTTTCTGTGACAGCTCCCTCAAAAGAACTTGCAAACTTTTATAGGCCCAGTCACACATAACACTGTGAAGAACATTCAGGCTGCAACAAAAGTGAGTAGTGCAAAATAGAGAAAAACGCGAAACAAAAACCAACTGGGTGATGGAAAACCTTACAGCTTATGCACGTGTGTCACGCCACACAGCCTCTGATTCCTCACACAACATCTCTCAACACCCCTGTCTTGTTCAGCATACATCAAGTAGTAAGCAGCAGTTCAGTGCCTGACTGTACTTACAAGGCACACCAGACTTACTGTGGAAAATAAAATCATCCCTTTCTCAACAGCTAGGCAGAGGAGCTTCAAGTTTACGAGCTACACCTTGACCAGAGGCTGACAGCAACGTGCTCGTCTCCGGGCTTCATTGAAGTGCTCCAGCACCCGGCAGCTCCCCGGCAGCCAGGCTCTGGCACTGGATCTGCACAACACCTTACCCAAGGAGATGGGCGGTAGAGAAGCCACTTGGATTTCACAGAGCGGCCTATAGTTAGTAACTGAACCATCAGATTAAGCCTTGCATGTCCTTCAGCACTTTGTGAGTTTTTTAAAACGTGAGCGGGAAGCGCAGTACAATGGCCTCTCTGCAGTGATCTGTGCTGGTAGAGTCGAACACCAATCTCATGCACAGAAAGTAAAAATGCAGCTACTGCAGCTGCATGGAGCAATGCACAGCAGTAACCGCTGCCTTCAGGGCCTCAGGGAAGAGCTTGCAATGATTTATGATGTCTCATTTTCAAACACCACCAAGAATCACAGTAAAAGCAGGAATGCATTTAGATCCCAGGAACGATCAAGAACATTTCATCCTCTCTGAGGTGTCACTTGTGTATGGTTCAGCCACCAAAGATCTGAACCACTCAAAAAAAAAAAAAAAAAAAGTCAAAATCATATTATTACAGCTGTCCCCATAAAATACGGTTCTCACACAGAGTCATTGTACAGGGACAGCTGTAATAATGCACTGTACTTGCAGAAAGCCTTTTTCTAAGTGTTCTTCCACTTGTTGTAGAAGTAAACTGATGATAAAGCAATACCAAACCAGAACTGTCTGTTTTGGCATGGCTTAAAGAACTGCAGCGCTCTCCTCATTCTGCCTAGCACAAGTGCCAGACATTTTTTGTCTGTAAATAAGGATCTTGTCCAGGTTACGGGTTTAAAGAATGTGAAGGGAAAGATCTGAAATATTCAGACAGAATTCTGAAGCTTAAACTTCCAGCATAGTTCTCAAAGCAGGGTGATGATATCAGTTCACAAATAGCTTAAGCAGCAGTCCAGCAGAGCGGTAGCTGTCTCAGGCTACGTAACAGGCCTTTCAAAAGAGCATGAAGTAACAGAACTGAAATGTATTTGGCAAGATGCCACCACTCAGATGATATCCCAGCCGCACGGATACGTACAGTACACAGCAATTCATCATCTCATACTATGCGGCACTGACATTTCTTGTGTCAAACCAAAAATAGCTATAGCAAAAGTAAACTGAGCCCCCACGTGTGGAGGCCAGTGGGGCCTCTGCATGTTACACACACTACAATACTTAAAAAAGAGACCAAGTTGAGGACAACAAATGGACTTCCACATTCACCAGCGGTGTAGGGAAAGCCTCTCGGAAAGGAAGAAGGCTCAAGATAGGGCTTCAGAGAACAAAAACCGCACAACCGCTTTCCAAGTAGTGCAGAAGCAAGTACTGAAATGGGCAGACTTCCTCCCAGGATGCAGCACATCACCACAGTTCCTCAAGCCTTCAAATTCCACGAAGGCCTGGAGTATCTTATCCTACAGAAGTGTACGCACTAGCCCCCTGCGTACACCACAAACCACCAAAGCTGGAGGAAAACCAGAGAAACTCTATCAGAAGCTATCAAAGTAGCAGCTTAAATGGGTTACAGAAGAAATAAAAAAGAATAAGTTGAGCACGGGAATAGAAGCACAAAAATTATTTCAAAGAATGTAGCTATTGAAGCAAGCTATCAGAAGAGCACCGATAATCAGTTAACACTGATGCAGACCTCCACCCTTTCTCGATAACTGAAACCCACTAGAGCTTTAACATTTGCATGCTAGACTATGCAAAAGAAATTGAGTGATCATAAATATCCCTTTGGCAGCTGAACTCCCGCATCTGTGCAGGCCAGCAAAGCTAACAAATGAAAAACTCTGCAATTCCACTTCACAGAACACGGCTGCTATGTCCAGAAGAACAATACTAACCACCTCCTTTGGCCTCCAATGGAACACAAGATGCCAGACTGCCCTTGGGTTTTAACTCCTGCTCAAGGGCTGCCTTAGCCTGCTTTGCTAAAAGCCCAGGTTTCAGCAATAAATTCTCTACTAGGGGTTGGAGCGGGCTCCAGGAAGAGCCTCGTGTCCTTGGTGCCTGTTCTCCACACTAGGGAGTGACACAGATCATACGAGAGCATTACTGCCAATTGGCAAGGTGGGCTTCAGCCCCACAGCCGGAACAGGCAGAGCTCACAGAAATACCCTATCAAGCTAAGGCAGAGGGGAGATGGAATGAGTAGTATTTGGAAGAAGAACACTCCCTTAGCCTATATTTGCATATATATATATACTAGCACAACAAAGCCCACAAAGAGTTTAGCTTTTGAATACTATCATCAGGCAAATACTGTTCTGATGACACCTCGCCATCCCTGAGGAGACATGCCTAAGCCACCCCGTCTGGTCACAGGAAGACAACCAAAAGGAAACTCCCCAGAAGCCTGTCACTCCATCAGCTGCTGCACACAGAGAAAGCATAAATGGTTTAGGACACAAAGAAGGGAAGCGTCTCGCACTCCTAAGTGGGAGGCAGCAGCAGAAAGCAGGACAATGCATTTCAGCCAGCGCGAAAACACCATGTGCTACCCACACCTGATGCACAGGCAGGATTACTTTGCGATAAAGACCAATACACTTTAAGGTATCTCGAGGGAATTCTCCATATCAAAGTACTCTCCGTATAGGAAAGTACAGTACGTTGAGATTTTAAAAAAGCTTTAAAAAAATTGTTGACTCCAGAATTATCTTCTACTCTTCATCTGCCTGCTCTGTGACAAAACCAAACAGAGAAAACCCTAACGAGCCCTCTCATGACTACTCCAAACATGAGTGTTTGCTATGTCCACAGCCTGTCTGGGTCAAATTGGTCACCTCCTGCAAGGGACCAAAATCTATCTCATTTTAAGGGACCAGTCACTAGCGTCTGCACACAAACCCAACATTTAATTCACCTACGTGGAAAAGTTGATTTAGTGAGAGCCAAGAAAGGGACTCTGTCATGCTGAACACCTCCATTAGCCTGGGTACGGCTTCATCCGAAACCTCGCAGCAAAGGGCAAACTACACGCCATTCCTGGCTCCCCAGGCCTGCCACCTCCTCGCAGCTGGATCTGGAGATTGCATGGTCTGATGGAGCAGGGTACTTGTAGTCTGACCCGGCTCACCACTTGGCCCTGCAATCACCCACTTCAACATGCAGAAGGTGGGGTAAGCGCAAGGTGGGGAAGAGGCCGGTACAACCACCGTTCTTGCAGCAGTCAGAGCAAATTCAGCATTTTGCAAAACCACATCCCAAGCTGAGCAGTCATCACTGTTACCCAACTCACAAGGGACACAAGAGAAAAATCATAGTACCCTCAAATCAGAAACACAGAAACCTAGCGTGGTGTTTACCCAGTAAGCGCGTGTTTCAGATTTGAAACCACTTCTGCACCGTCTTCTATCAGAGCCTGCTAAAGTCAAACAGAAGTGTGTGGTGGAAGTTAATCAAAACATGTCACTTCTGGCTTAAGGTCTCTCCTTTGACAGCCGCCCAACACATGAGAGCACATCTTTCTTATGAGTGCACTGGGACCACCCATATGAGCTTTGTGCTCACTTCCGAGGATTTAAAAAATGTGGGCAACACTCATTAGATCCCCTCCCTAGCATGATCCTGCAAAGGGCATTTCTGTCGAACATTTGTGCAAGCAAAGCCCTGAGCACGTGAACTGCACACAAGGGTTTTTCAAGGAGTCTTGATGTAAAGCACAACAGAAACGACTAAAGCTGGGCAGATTTGTGGGAGTCTTCTCACAAATGCTGTCTGTCATCAGAATGCTGCTCTGCTAATCTAGATTACAAACCTTCCAAAGGTGCCAGACGAGATCACCACGGCCAGGAGCAGAGCCAGCAAGCAAAACCACACAAAGTCAGTAATATTTATAACAGTCCTTCTCCAAGGCAGCCCCAAGGCATCCCCAAGATATAAAACCCAGTAAGCCTTGCTGTATTCCCAGGCAGATTGCTGGAATTGAAAACGAAAGACAATGAGAAAAATGAAAGGAAAGGACATGCTGAGAATAATCTGGCATGCTCTTTGTAAAGGGAAGGGCCTCCCACCCCAGGCAGTGGCCATGGGGCCATGCGAAGGGTCGGGGTCTCCCTGTGCACGGGGCCGCAGCCGCTGCCCCGCTGGGCCGCAGGGGCCGGGTGTGCCCACGCAGGGCGCCGGCCCGCAGCTCCCGGCGCGGCGGGGAACCCCCGCCACCGGCGGGCAGGTACTCACATCCGCCCCACGCCCTCGTACATGCGGGTCTCGTCCACCAGCATCATGACCTCCGTGTCCGTGAGGTGGGCGTGCTTCTTCGTCTTGGTGAGCTGCTCGATCTGGATGTCGGCCAGCTTCACCTTCTGCTGCGTGTCTATCACCTTGGCCTGCAGCTCGCTGAAGGCCTGGCGGGAGAGCAGCGGCGCTCAGGGCGGCCCTGACAGGCCGCGGCCCGCCGACCCCGTGCTCGCTGAGGCCGGGCGGCGGGGGCCGAACGGGCCCCGGGCTGCAGGGGAGGGGAGGAAGGGACGGAGCAGGCGCCGCCGGGACACGGCGAGGACGCACTGCCCGCCGTAGAGAGGCTCGTACCTTCTTCAGCTCCAGGTCCACGGGCGCCGCCATCTTGTCCCTGCACAGCGCCTGCGCGGTGGGGGAGCGACGGCACCGCCGCCTGCCGCGCGTGCGCGGGGCCCCTCGGCGGGGCGCGGCGGCGTCTCCTCTCCTCGCCAGGCCGTGGGGGCCGGGACGGGCTGTGGCGGTCCCTCAGGGGCGCGGGGGCACCTGGTTGGGCTGTGGGGAACGGGGTCTCCCCGGCCGGCCAGTCCCGCGCGGGAGGGGGCGAGCCCGGCGGGCCTGGCCGTGCCCCCGGAGCCCGGGTTCCGGCCGGTGCCCTGGGCAGCCCGGAACCGCCCCCGGAGCCCTCCGAGCCCGGCCGTCCCCGGCCGTGGGGGCCGCGCTGGCCCCGCTCTGCTGCCCGCCCCTCCCGACCACTGCCACGGCCCGGCCAGGGCTTGGGAGCCCGGCAGCCCTGTCCCGGGGGGTCCCAGCGTCCCCAGAGGGGGAGCCCCCGGTGCAGAGCAAAGAGCAGGGCGCTAAAGCCAGAGCCAAGCGGTGCTGCGTCAGTAACACCCGGCGGACAGTCGCGGCCGCATCCCACAGACCCGTGGAGATTGGGGCTGGGGGTGCCGGGCACCCGGGTCCCCGTGAAAGGCCGAGGGGAGGCCGGGATTGCCAGGCAGAGGCACCCAGCCGGGGCTGAGAGGCCTGGGGGGGGGGGGGGGGGCAATGCTGCCTCCCCTGCAGCCCCCACTTTGGCTGCCTGCTGCCCCCGGCACCCCACGGCCTGCCTCTGCCCGCGAAGGAATAACCTTCCCTCCCTCCGGCCCCGGAGCCTTCCTTGGAGCCTGCCCTGATGGGCTCGGGTAAGGGGTGAGCTCAGGGTGAGGCCATCAGGTGCCTTTTGGGTGAAGGGAGCCAGAACCGAAGTGGGCAGTGCGCCCTGCTGCCGGGGCGGGCGGGGGGAACGTACTGCAGCGCCCCTGTTACAAAGCAGAGCGCAGGATCCGACAGCTGGGGACTCAGCTCCTGCTGCCACCCGCTCCCAGGGCACGGCCGCCCTTTTCAGTGCCTTCCTCAGCTCCTTCCACTGGAGTCAGTGTCAGAGGCAGCAAGTGGGCTTGACATGATGGCAGCCAGGAAATGCTGCGGACAGTGACGTGTCTGTGCTCCTGGGTCCGTGCCCAGAGGAGGGCGAAAGGCCAGGCTGCTGAGCCAGGGCTGCTGGAGGCCACCGCCTGCTTTCACCACTGCTGCTCAGCTTGGCTGGCTGCCACAGCAGCCCACTCCTGGTGGGGGCTGGAGAGTGCTTTCCTGGCACCCCGTTCCTGCAGACACAGTTCGGCAGGCAGCCGGGCCTCCCCCCTGCAGCGCCAGGGTGTCCTGGGCAGGGCAGAGCCCCACACACCCCGGCCAGGCTGTGGGGCATCTCCTGTTCCGTGGCCACAAGCATGGCTGGACTGGGAAGCTGCCCCAGGGGCTTCATCCCTGCCTTAGCAGGGAGGAGAGCATCTGTAGGACTGCCAGCCTTTCCCAGCCCAGCGGGGCAGAGGGAGCCAGCCCACGGATCCAGCCGGCTTCCCACTCCCTACATCTCCAAACTGTTTCCCATCCCTTGGCCCGTTAAATTACCGCCTGTGGGCAGCCCAGCCTGCACTGCCAGCCTGCAGAGGAGCAAAGCAGACAGAACACGTCCGTGCAGGGAAGGCGGAGGGCAGCTGGGCTCCGGGAAGAACTCCCAACTGTCTGCAGAAAAGCGTTGCGGTGCAACTGCTCCCAGTGGCTGCCAGGGCAGCCTGGAGCCCCGGGCACGTGGGACTGCCCACCACGACAGGCGGCAGAGCTGGAGCAGGGAGCAGCTCTGGGAAGGGGAGCAGCAGCCACACAGCAAGGCAGGGAGGCAGCCGGAGGTATTATCTGCTCAACAAGCATTGCAAAGGGCCAAAGTTTGGAGCCGCTGATAAACCGGCACTCCCACAGCATTAAGGTTCAGGTTTGCACAAAGCAGAGCCATAACTTCTTCCCCTGGCTCTGGGGCTTAGGGAGCTGCTGGGGCTTTTGCTCTCTGGGTGATAACACAGGAGGGTGCCTGCTGTCACCCACCCGCCCCTGTCAGCTGTAGCCCTGTACCTCAGCCCTTCCGCCTCTGGAAGCACTGGAAAGACAAAGTGTTGCTGCATTCCCCCTTCCCACAAAACATACCAGCGTGTGAGAGGGCGGAACCCATGCATTCACTTCCTAAGCAACCCCTCCCACAGTGAGCATAAAGCTTATTTCATACTTGACCAGGGCTCCATTTTGGCTAAATTAGGCTAAAAAGCTCTGCAGAGCATTCACTGCCCAGCTGAGCGCACACTGTAGGAACAGCAGTGGGAAGCAGGAGCTCAGCACTCCCCTCTGAACACTGCAGCCTGACATTACCCAAGGGCATGGGGCTGGAGGAAGGCAGGCTCCTGGCGGGGGGAAGCCCTCTCCCTCCAGGCCCTTGGCTAGAGCCAGCGTCTCACCCCAATCTCACCCCCCCCAGGGCAACATCAGGGAAGAAGTGGTCTGGGAGTCATTTTTACTGCAGTCAGGAATGGGTCCTGAACCGCCATCTGAAATGATGCTCACTGGAACAACCCCAGCCCCAGGCACTTGCTGGGATCCCCTGCAAGGGAGGTGTGAGTCCACCTCTTCTTTTTTTTATCCAAATGCTGGCTTAAAACCAGGAATCAGCCTCACTTGGATTGATCAGCAGCCCAGGGGGCTGCACCCACACCAGGGGCAGCTTTGCTTGAGGAGTAGACCCCCACCCAGGGCATCAGCTGGCAAAGATGCAAATCTCCAGAGAAACACAGATGGGGCTGCCCTAGCTCCTGCAGGACAGACCCTGCCAGCCCCTTGCACCACGCTGCTCTGCTGTGCCCCACAGATGGCAGAGGCCGATCCAGCAACCCCTGCTGTGCACTCGGGACCTCCGCAGTACCCCACTAGCTAGGGCACAGTGCTACGGGCAGCCTTCAGGAGGTTTGCCTCCTTTCCACTCCCACCATTCAATCAACAGCCCAGGCATTTGTAACAAAGTGTTATTTATTAGAATATTACATTGCACTTAAAAAATAAGGGAGGTCTGACCCCATCATCTTGACTTACATGAAGGATGCAGGGCCAGGCATACAATAAATATAAATACTATGTACAGTTTATCTAAAATAAATATATAATTTAAAATGAAAAATATCTTGTTAAATAGCTGTTACCCTCCCACCCCTCCTGCGCCTAAGAAAGCCCCGAGCCCGGTCTCCTTGCCTTTCACAGTTTGTTCCTCAGCAGGCACCGCAGGGGATGGAGACCTGCTGGAAAGCCCCTCTGCTGCCGGCTGGGCCCTCCTGCCTCCACACAGCCACCAGGCTGGCAGGTGCCTCTCCCGAGCCTGCTATGTCATGGAGGTGGCCGCGGAGCTCCCTGCAGTGAGGCGCTGCCCAACCAGCCCCAAAGCGGGTGCTGTCCTGCTGCTCCAGCGAGCTCTGCTGTGCTGCGGGCTCCCAGGACGGCACTGGCTCCGCAGCTCTCGCCTCTTCCAGGAGGTAGAAGTGCATTAGTGCCGACCACTGCAAGACAGCGGCAGAAGCGCTCACAACACAGCCCTGGGCCGCTCTCCCCATGCAGTGGCTCCTGCATGGCAGGAGCAAGGTCCCCATCCCACCCAGCCCGGCGAGGGAACCCCCACAGCTACCAAGGCTCCAGCGGCAGCCACTCGCAGGATGGGAGCCAGGATGCCAGGGGAGCAGGGGCCAAGCATCCCAACAATCCCCAGGGCAGAGGCAGCAGCAGTGAAACCCTTGTGCTGCATCCCTTTCCCCAAAATCCAACTCCTATAAGCAGCTAAAAGTCCCACACCCGACACTATCACCAACATCACAGAAATTCTTCGCAGGCATTACTTCATCCTCACAAAGAACAAAGGGGGTTTTCTTTTTTTAAAAAGGAGAAGTAGCTGTAATACGTATGGGCACATCTAACGTCAGGGTTTGGACTGGAGCAGAGGAAGTCTGCAAGCTTCCCAGCGCCCGGCCACGCGGCCACACCTGGGGCAGAGCACACCCCACCGCCCGGCCAGAGCGACACCCCATGAGCTGGCAGCAGGATCCCCAGGCCCAGCTGCAATGCATCACACTGGTGCAAGTAATAAGGAGAGTGGGAGTGAAAAGGAAGGGGTTTTTTTATATATATATATAAAAATAGAGACAATATCTAAGGAAGGGAAGTGACTCAGAGGGTCAGAGAGGGAGCAGAACAAGTGGGAAAAAAAACCCCAGAAGCAGCTTCCCTGCTGTCAAACATCCCCAAGGCACACCGCAACAGGGCAAAGCAGAGACCTCAGGTTAGAAAGGAGGAGTTGGGGGTGGCTGGGGGTGCTGGGGGACGAGGTCTTGAGCAGGAAGGGGAGGAAAGAGGGCTGGAGCCCCACGGGGCAGCCCAGCCTCTTGGGCCAAATCCAGCGAGCTGCTTCTCCAGGCTCAAACTGCCACCAGCTCCTGCCTGAATCAGGCACAGGATCCAGGCAGTGATCCCAGCCCACGTGAACAAGCGGAGCCCCCAGACGCCAGCCAGCCCCACGGCTGCCCCACACCTAGCCAGGGGCTCACCTCGCCAGCACCTGGCATCCTCAGTGGTTCACAGTGATG
Organism: Gorsachius goisagi; assembly: GCA_018403395.1. Classification (NCBI taxonomy): domain Eukaryota; kingdom Metazoa; phylum Chordata; class Aves; order Pelecaniformes; family Ardeidae; genus Gorsachius; species Gorsachius goisagi. The sequence goes on from BOSO01007675.1 coordinate 72,988, forward strand.
CCCAGCTTGATCTTCTCTTCGTTTTCTACATCGTAGACACCCCTCTTGTGACACCTGTGAGGCCATGCAAAGAGATGCTTAGAGCATGGAGAAGTCCTCACCACCCTCCCCAGTACGTGTTCTTCCTGGGGACACAGATCTGACGGCTCAGCCCCGTCCCACTCACCTGAGCATCAGCAGGGCTGCGATGATGAGGAGACACAGGGAGGACAGGACAACGGCAACGACGGCCAGAGCCGTGGTGTGGTCGTATGCGCTGGGGGGGTGCTCCACAGGCAGTGAGAGGCCGTGGCATCTCTCCCCATGATATCCTGGCTGGCATCTGGGTGAGAAGAAAAGTCTTAAAGGTGGCGCAAGCACAGAAGGTTCATGGTGGCCAAGGTCACCGGGTTTCTCACACCCCTGTGGGAAAGGGAGCTCTTTGCTCAGTCTTCACCAGCACCCTGCCCGTTCCGGTCGGCCCCCCTCCCCCAGCTGGGACATCTGGTGTCACCATCACCCCCCTGGTACTGGTAAAGTTTCTCCTGCCCCAAACACCAAGTGAAAACTCCTAGAAAGGTTGAGGTCCCCCCCCAGTAGAAGGCACTGGGGTCTGTGCTCTCCCCAGTCATCCCCAGGCTGCCCAGACCACCTCTGGAAGTGGGAAATCCCAGGCATGGGAGCGGAGAGGCAGCTGGACCAGAGCTCAGTGCTCCCCAATGGGCAGGACGTCCCCGCACACCCTGCCAGCCAGAGGGCTGCTGCCTCCCCGCAGACGTGGGGTTACTCACGTAACAGAAATAACGCTCCCCAGCAGAGCCGCGAGGCTGCCAGCCCTCCCCATGAGTCAAAGCGTGCTGATGCGACCAGATATATATATCGCTCTATATCCAGCGCCACTGACCCTCAAGCTTATCTCCCATAGCGGGTCTCAGCCCAGCCCTCCTGCCCAGCTCACCAGCGAGGCTGGGCCCGAGGCAGAGGTACAGGACCCAGCCTGGCACCATCCTCACCCCACCCCACGCCCCAGGGATTAGCCCAAGGCAGTGATCACCCGGGAGACCTGCGGCACAGGCGGCAGCCACCAGGAACAGCCACAAGTGTGTGGCACCAGCCAACACGGGACCACATTGTCAGAGGGGACTAGAGCCTTTGGACACTGTTCCTAAAACCCACGATGGGAAGATGTCACCCAGAGATGGGCCACCAGGCTGGACAGCCCCAGCCAGCCCCTGGACCCCTCCTGCTGGCCTGTGGCCCGGGGCCTCCCCAGTCCTGGGCAGGGGACACCGCACCCCACATCGCGCTGGGCCACCGGCCCAAGCTGAGCCAGCAGAGACCTCCTGCTGCTGGCAGTCCTGAGCCCGCTGTGCTAGGGCCCAACATCACGACAGCTTCCAGGCAGGGAGGAACTAAGCGGTTCAAGGAGCTATGAGGAGCCTGATCCCTGTGGATTGCAGGGCGTGAGATCTTGTGGGCACCATAAGCCAGGGAGCTATTATCTTCCCCGGGCTCCGGGAGCAGGGCTGGGTGGCTCAGAGGATTGATAGCAAAGAACAAAGCCTCTTATATATCTGCCAGCTCAACCCCTGCCCACGTCAGCAGGGATCAGATGCGCACCCCTGGGCATTTCCTGCGGCAGCAGTTTTGGATACAGGTGCCCCAGCAGCAGGCAAGCACTTGCTCCTCCGCTTCCCTTGCCCAGTCCCTGCTCTCTACCTGCATCCCAGGGCATGGGGGGGGGGGGGGGGTGTACGCAGTCCTGCCCTCCATCAGGGCCAAGGAACAGCTTGGGCATGGCTTTGGCAGACTGTCCCCAAAGGTGCCAACTCCAATGCGCCTTGCCAAGGCAGAGATGCTCTTCCTGCCCCCATCAGTACATCCCCACCGCCGCAGAATCCCTGAGCTCTCAGCCAAGGCTGGCAGCCGCATGGGACGGGCGGGTCACAGGGATGGGGCCTCACAAACCAGGCCAGCAGGAGACCTTGGCTGCGAGCCCCCAGCCCCTGCTCACCATCCTCCGAAACCCACGGCCCAGGTCTCGGTGCGGCAGCTCAGCCGGAGCTCACCGCACCAGCGGGGGATGCTGGGTCTGAGTCCATGATGTATTTTGGTGGGGGACGGACATTGCTCAAGAAGCACAAGGAAGAGGCCAAGTCAGAGCCGTCCCTGCATGGATGGGGAACACGCACTAAAAATAATCTCCTCCACTCTTCCTCTGCCTAGCCTGGAGAATTGAAGGAACCGTGACTAAGGCTCCCCCAGCACAGGCACACGCCAACAACTCACATGCAGGAGGGAGCTCCCAGCTCTCGGATGTATTTGCATTCGCCGTGAATACAGAAATCCTTGTACTTCCGCAGGCACGGGTCTCGCTTCTTCCCCAGGCCTTTGCCTTTTCTTCTTTTATTCCCGTTTCCTTTTTTCTTGGGAGTAACCAGGCCTTGAGGCTTTGACAGGAAAGCAACTGGAAAGCAATTTGGGAAGGAGAAAGGAGCGGTCAGATCACCTCTGTGCGTCAGCCAAAGAACAGGCAGAGCAGCAAAGCTGAGGCCGCTGCGCCACTCAGCCTTTTGTGCAGCCATCTGCCCCCGAGCAGGGGCGCTGGGTTTTTGGTTTTGTGGTTTGTTTTTTTTTTTTTCCTTTCCAGCTTCTCACAAATATCATGGCCTTTCCAATTCATAAGAACAATTCTCAAGGAAAGAAAGGAATCAGGGCGGGCGGTGGGGCGCGGAACAGAGCTTTATGCATCTAAAATGTTGCTATTATATGCACCAGTTTCCACTGAACACAGAAAATTGCTAATTGCCGCTTTATCTGGCTTTTATTTCCCTGTGACCGCAGTCTTTTGTAAGACCCTATTCATGGCTCGGATGGACTCTCCTTCCTCCGGGTACAAGGATGCCTTGCGTACCCAGAGCAGGATTAAGAGAGCAAGCCTGGCGTAATTTTTGGTTTTCCAGAGCCAAAGAGATGCCAAGGGCAGCGTTCCCATGACTGACAAAGGTATGTTTTAATTGCGGCATAGAGACCAGTGGCTTTTGGTGCAAGGCCAGCTCCCTGCTGGGCTGGTGGAACCAGAGAACTGAGCTCCTGGACACAGACCAAAACCAGCAAGGTTACTGGAATAGTTTTTAAGACATGCAGATGTCCAAAAATTGAGCCCCTGGTTTGATCTTGCAAGGTGCTGAGATGCTGGAGAGCTCTCACTGCTCCAAGAGCTGCTGCGGAACCACAGCACTTAATAAGCCTGGTGAGCCCAGGGGAATGTGAACCAAGCCTAAGCCCCGCACCGCTCGGGGAGGAGGAGGCAGCCGAGCCTAACCTGGCGAGCTGTGACCTGCCTAATTCCTTCTCAGCTGCTTCCTGAGGTAACCGAGCCCATCTCCTCCTCCCCAGCCAGCACCTCTCCTGCTGCGGCACACTGGTTGCACACCTAGCAAAGTTATTTCGCGATTTCAATATTCGTCACACTACACCTGGAGAAAACTGATACTCCAGGAAATTCTGCAGCTGGGAGAAACCTCCAGATCCGGGTAAGGCCCAGGGGTCTGCCCCAGGCTGATAGCAGAGGCTGTCCCCTCCCCTGCAGGTTCTCTCCTGGCTGTAGCCACAGTGCTGCTGACTCCCCCAAACCACCTCCACTGTCACCACCCCTCCTCCTGAGGGCTCTGTCTCTTAGGACAACCAGAGAAGATTTGGAAAATCTAGCTGGTAGGAAAATTGGTCCAGCCTCCAGGCAGGAGGGGGATGCTGCTGCTCTCCCCCTGCCCAGGCACCCTGGGGGCTGTGGCACCGAGGAAGGTGCCTTCAACACAAAAGGCAGATTTTTCTGACCATAGCTCAGCTCAAGGCACCGAGAAAGTGCTCCGAGAGGCTGCAGCCTTGGTAACCAAATAGCCCCCAACCCCTTGGCTTGTCCCACAGACGAAGGTCAGCCCACACCTGCCAGATCGCTTACTCTAGGGCAGGGTCTCCTCAGGGGGAGGCACAGAGGAGCAGGCTGGAGCATCTCCCTCCCAGCAGGGGAGGTAACTGTTTCCCAGGGTCTGCATCCCCTTGGATGCAAGGGGCTCAGCCCAGTTTTGCAGGATTTTTGTCCCAGCCTGATGGCACAGCCAGAAAGCAAAGAAAAACACAGGAAAAACGGAGGATGAACTGTATGGGACAGAGCGTGCTCCTCTGGGTGCCAGCTTACTGATCTCAGCATGTCACATGTGCAAGGCACAGGTACAGGTTACCCTTCTCAGCCTGCGATGGGGCCCCCGTCCCACCCCCGGGACACTCTCTGGTCCCGAGCCGGGGGAGAGGAGCCAAGCATGAATGCCCCGCGAGCCTAACAGAGCGGCAGTGTCCCCAACGCCCCCATAGCGGGGACTGCCGGCTGACTAACCCTGCCTAGGTATGAGGAGCAGCCGTGTGTAGGCGGCGGGTGAGTCAGTGATCCCCTCGCCGGCAGCCACCGCGGCCACCATCCTGGCCCACCAGCCAGGGCCACGCACCTGCAGGCGGGGACTACCATACCCCCCAGGAGGGCTCTGCCTTCCGTATGGCCAAGGAGCTTGGGGGCCCGGGAGCCCTTGGGACCCCCGTGCCAGGGCCTGCAGGTACCCAGAGAGCCCCCGGACAAGGCAGGAGCTGCCAAAGCCCAGCCGCTCCGCGCAGCGTCCCACGGGCCGGCCCCACGCAGGGCTGCCGCCATGGGCACTCCGTGCCCGGGGACTGGGGGCTCCCCCATGGCTCCCTCCGAAGCAGAGCCGGGGCTGCTGCCGGGGCACCCGCGGGGCTGAGCCGAGCCCAGCCCGGGCCCCCCGGGTCCAACCGCGCCCCGGGACCCGCGCCCCCCGCGACCCGCGCCCCCCGCCCCTACCTCTCGGCTGCTCACTGAGGTCGTCCCCCGAGGCCGCTCCGCCGCCCTCCTTCTCCGGGCTGCCGCCGAGCAGCGGGGCCGTGGCCGGGACCGTGGCCCCGCCGCCGCCCTTGTGCAGCACCTCGTTGTGCAGCTCCTCCCGGGCCGGCCCGCCCGCCGCCGCCGAGCACACTGCGGGGAGCGGCGCGGTCAGGCAGGGCGGGCGGGCTGGCCCCGCCCGGGACCCCGATCCCCCCGGGACCGCGACCCCCGCCCCCCCGGGACCGGAGCGGATTTTTCCGTCTGCCCCCCACCCGTGTCCGTGACCGGGGCCGCGTTGCCCGGGGCCGGGACCCCCCACCCGGGGCGTGCCCGCGTTTCTGGTGCCCAGGACCGGGACCCCCCCACGAGGACCAGGCGCGCGTCTGCGTTGCCCAGGACCCCCCGCCCCCACGCGTCCGGGATCCCCGCGCGCTGCCCGCAGCCGGGCCCTCCCCACGCGTGTCCGTACCTGCCGCCAGCAGCGCCTGGAGCAGCACCGCCCGCCCGTCCATGACCCGCGGGCACACGCGTCCCAGCGGCCGCCGAAGCCCCCGCCCCGCTCCGCTCCGCTCGGCCCCGCACCGGCAGCCGATCTCCGGCGGCGCGGCCCCGCGGCGGGTAAAGGCGGCGGGCGGGGGCGGGGCGGGGCGGACTGCCCGGCCGTCCCTCCCCCGGGAAGGGCTTCCCCGGCCGCTGCGGGGGGGAAGCCGGGGGCCGCGGCCGGGGGGAGCCCCCGCTGCGGGGCAGCCGGGGCGGGGGGCAGGGTCGGGTCCCTCTGGGGCTGCGGTGAAGCTGCGGGAACCTGGGCCCGGGGAAAGCGGCCGGGAGCGTCACCGCGCGGCCTCGGGCGGCGGAGCCAGGGGGCGACCGCGGCGCGCACCGGGGCACATGGCGCGCTGCGGCCGGGCGACCGCCGGCCGGCGGGGCTGGGGCCGGAGCTGGGCCGAGAGGTGCTGGGAGGGGCAAGTGCCCCCCGCGAGCGGCCCGACCTCGGGGCTCGGAGCTGAACGGTCCCCCTGGCCGGGGTGCCGGGTGATGGGGTGCCGGGTGCCACATGGGCCGGGGCCGGGCTGCCGGCCATGTGCCCCCCTGTGCTGGCGACCGTGACCGCGTGCTGTGTTCGGGCTCTTCCTCAGCCCAGGTCATGGCCCAGAAAACGCTGCCGAGGCCAGTGCCGAGTCTTGTCCCAGCTCACATTCGGTTTGGCCATGACCCCTCGCTGGGTCCTCGAGGTCCTGAGCCCCCAGCCCCGGTGCTGGTTTGGGTGCAGTGAGGCACGATTGAATATTCCTGCCATTGTTGTCAGTGTCTCCAAGGAATATCGCCGGATTTGGCATCCCCCTGCACACACCCTCCTTCTTGCTCAGACTTGACTTTTGCAATTGTTTGCTGGATGTTTTTCCTTCCGCCTCCTCCGGCCATCAGCAGCCCGAAGGCCTTTGGCAGCAGAACGGGGTGGGTCAGCGGTGGCCCGGCTGAGGGGCTTTGTCCCCAGGGAGCCCTGTATGGTCCCTGCATGGGGATGGGATTTCGCCCCCCGCCAGCCTCCTGCCGTGTCCCCAAGGCTGGGCACACGTGGGCAGTGTTTGCCGCCTGACCTGGCACCTTGGGCGCCAGAGGTACCAGCTCACGTCAGCTGCCCAGGAGGCTTCTGGCAGTGGGCAAGGGGGGGTTGCAGGCCTCCTCTCCCTCCCTCTGCCCCGCTGCTGTCTGTTGCCTGCGCCCCC
>BOSO01007675.1:83471-101122 GCA_018403395.1 Gorsachius goisagi
GTCTGTGAAGGTCCCTTCTGACCCAAACCCTTCGGTGATCCCATGACCGGTGAAATCCCACTGACCAGGAGATCAGAGCAAGGCGTGGGCCAGCAGGAATAGGGAAGTAACCACTGAGGCTGCCCACCTGCCCCTGCTTTGCAAGCCCCTTGCAGCCCCCTCTGAGCCCCCCAAGCCCCTCCCTGCCTGTGCCAGCCTCAAGCCAAGCTCAGAGAGGGACCATGGCTCCAGTCCTGCTGCCTGGCACAGGGCTCGAGGCTGCCCTGCCACTGGCCCCGCGCATCTCCCCGGGCAGGTGGATGAAGTTCGAGGAGACAGTGGAGGATGGCGGGGAGCGCTGGAGCACACCCCATGTCCCAGTCCTCCCCCTGCAGAGCCTCTTCCAGCTGAGGACCTGCCTGCAGAAGGGGATGATGCTCCTGGATTTGGATGCCACCAGTTTCAAGGAAATAATTGGTACGTGGGGAATGCAAAGGTTACCTCCTGGACAGGCTGATCACCAGGGAGGGACCAGGCCACCAGGAGGTCCCTACATAAGAGCACTGGTGGGTGGGTGCCTGGGGTGGCCGGCTGCTGCTCCAGCAAAGCGGGCTTTTCCCTGGGCAGCCCCCCACAGGGCAGCAAGCTGGGGCACTCCGGCCTGTCCCACCCCTGTTGCAGACAAGGTGCTTTCTGAGGAAGTGGAGCTGCAGCCCCAGAGGAGGGAGTGCCTGGCAGCCCTCCTGCTCCGCCAGCCGCGGCACCGGCCCACCACATCCCCGCTGCGGCTCCTGGCCGAGCTCAGCCTCTCTCCCTGCCGAGGTAGGCATAGCACCCGGCGCTCCCACCGGGCATCCCTCCACTGCCACCAGCCTGGGGCGATGCCCGTGCTGGCCATTCGCTCGCACGCCTATTTGGGTGCTTTCTCCGTCGCTTTGCAGGGAAGGCCAAAAGCTGGCCCGAGCCCAGAGCCCAGCTTTCCGAAACGCCTCTTCAGGAGCAGGTAAGGCAGGATGGTGCTGGGCTAGGAGCAGCACCTGCATCCCAAGGGCCCAGCCACTGCACCCCTCTCCTTTCAGCTGAGAAACCAATTTAAGAAGAAGGTCCCGCCAGGGGCCGAAGCAGCCCATGTTGCTGTTGGTGAAGTTGAATTCCTGGAGAAGCCCTTCACTGCCTTCATCCGCCTCAGGCGAGGGGTAGCCCTGGGCTCACTGGCTGAAGTCGCTCTCCCCAGCAGGTAAATGGAGCATGGCTGATGGCCCCGGGCCCCGCTTTGTCCCTCTCTCCTTGCTCCCTCCCTCCTGGGACAAGGCTTTGCTTGGCCAAAGCAAAGGCTCCGGCACCCAATGCCATGTGCAGTCCCGGAACCCTGTCTTACTGCTTCCCCGCCTGCTTTCCCAGCTCCTTAGGAGCATCCTGGGATGGGCTGAGAGCATCCATTGGACAGCTTCGGGGGACATCCCCCGGGTCATCCCCACCTGCGCTCTGCATTCGCGCTCCTCCTTAGGATGCTCTCCACTTACTGCCCGGGAGTGTGGGAGCTGGCGGCTGGGAGGGGATGTGGGTTTGCAGGAGCCTCTTGCCCTCCTCTGCCTGCAGCGCTCTCCTGCGCGGTGGGGCGGCTCTTGCAGCACTGCTGGTGTACGGGAAAGGCGCAGGGCAGGAGGTGCTTCTCCATGGTTGGGGAATGCATCTTCTGAAGCCAAAGCGGGAAATGGTCAGCATGCCCCTTGAGCTGGGGACCTCCTTAGGGAGCCTGCGGAGGACGAGGCAGGCGGGGATCAGGGGGACATTGCCACCTCCTGGTCACTCTGCCCAGAGCACCCGTCCTCAAGGAGCTGGGTGGAGCGGGACATCCACCCAGCTCCTGCTCTCTCCTTGGTGGGAGATGGGTGGCAGGTCCCTGGGAAGACCCCACAGGTCTCCAGGGGCTCATGGCAGCCCCTTACCCTGCATTTTCCTCTCCTGAACAGGAGGGGAAGGAGAGCTTGTCCCTACCCATCCCTTAGACCCTAAAGCCATCCCCTCTGCTGGCCGCCCTGGGCTATCCTGCGGGCACAGCCACCATCTCGGGACTGTCTTCCACCCAGGACCGTCTGTAGGATCTTAAGGTTTTCCCATTGCCTTGATGAAGACACCTGGGTGAAAGCAAGCCCAGGTGGCTACCACCACCTCCCGACCCCTCGGGGGAGGCTCCGGGAGGCCTCCAGCACTGATGCCCCATGTCAGGGCTGCAGCAGGTTCTGTCGAGCCACCTTCAGCCCCGCTCACACCATTGGAAGAGTTTCCCTACCCCCTCTCTAGACATTTGCTCGGGTTATGATCACTGGAGCTTCTCTGCAGCCTCAGGGTACCAGGACTGTAACCATTTTACCAGTTTGGGAAGGAGCAGGGGTATGGGTTAAACATTTGGATGAGCTGTCCCTCTGGAGACCTTGTTATTTTGCAGCACCCTGAGGTGCAGAATTTTAGCCGCATTCCTTCAAGGACTCTGAGCCCTCTTTCCAATCTCCCCCCGTGTTCCCGTAGACCTATCAAACCTGCTGCCTGTGCAGCTGGCAAGATCTCCTTTCCAATGCTAATGCATCCCACCTGCGAGCAGCATTCCCAGGAGCATGACCCCACAGACTGCCCCATCCCAGAGCTTGACCCCACAGACACCCCCAGCCGCGGATGCCTCCTTCTTTGCCCCAGAGACCTGTGTCCCCTCCCAGCCTGGCTTCCTGCAGACCTTGGATCCAGCCATGGTCCTGGTGTCCCATGGTCTTCTGTGGGGTTTCCACACAGTGGGCAGCAGACATGTGTCTTGTCTTCTGCATCCAACACGGCCACCCCTTAGGGTGGCAACAGCCTCCCAAGCCTGTCCGGCCACTGTCCCCAGCACCCCCACAGCACCACGGTCTCCCCCAGGAGAAGCGTCCCCCGGTGAGGAGAGGGCTGCTCAGATGCGCTGTCTCGCTTGCAGGTTCCTCTTCATTCTGCTGGGTCCCCGAGCCAAAGTGAAAGCCTACCATGAACTTGGCAGGGCCATGGCCACGCTGCTGACGGATGAGGTGAGCCTGGTGCAGCACCCACGGGTGCGATGGGCCCAGGCTGAGGCCCAGGCTGAGGACACCAGGGCTCCTCTCCTCTGCAGGCTGCAGGCAGAGGATGGAGTGAGCTGGTGGCCTCCCTTGCCTAGGATAAGAAAGCAAAGGATTGGGGGGGGTTGTCTGTGGGATGTGGGTGCCCCCGTTGCACTGAAGTGGGTGGGTGCCCTTCTCGGTGATGGCTGCAGGCTGGGAGGAAGGCTCCACGTGGTGAATGCAGGGACCTGGTGGTTAAACCACGGCGCCTCCCCACAGCTCTTCCAAAGGGTTGCCTGGCAGGCCAAGCACCGAGAGGACCTCATCACAGGGATGGAGGCGTTCCTGGATGAGCTGACAGTGCTTCCTCCCAGGAAATGGGACCCCAGTGCCCGAATTCCTCCGCCAAGCTCTTTGCCGTGTCCGCACAGGAGGTAAGCTGGAGGGAGGGCACCTGCAGCTGGAGGGAGGGCACCTGCAGCTTCTGCCAGCCCCTCCACAGGGTTCCAGGTGGAGTCCTCTGCCCGTGACATCAGAATCTTCATGTCCATGGGGGTGAAGCCACCCAGGAGCCAACCTTTGCCAGTGAGGTCCTCCCAGCCAAGCCCCTCCAGCTCCGGCCAATGATCACGGCTCTGGTCCCCACTGCTGTTAGTCCTGCTGTCCCACCTGGCAGGGGATGGCAAAACTGCCCCACATGTCCTTCAGGCAGGAGCTGCCAGGAGCACCAGGCTTCAGCACTCAGACGTGAAACTCATCCTCTGAGCAGGACACCTCCGGCTCTGCCCAGCTCTTCCACTAAAACCGGTCTGGCTAGGGCTGCCTCCAGGGCTTGCTGGAGGAGATCATGGTTGGGTTGGAAGGGACCTTTGGAGATCACCTAGTCCAACCCACCCATCTCTCCTACTCCTCCTGATCTTTCTCCTCTTTCTCATTATCAGGGGATACATGAGGTCCTCCCAGCCCTGCTTTTTATCCTTGTCCCCTCTCCATCCTCCATGTCCCCCCATAGCATCCCCTAAATGCAGCTGGGTCCTGAGGGCTCCAACCTGAAGCCTGTCACCTCAGGCTCTGGTCTGCCCCAGGACAGCTGTGGGCCCGCCGGATTGGCAGTCCCACGGCGATGGGGACATGGCAGCAGCGGGGGACAGAGCTGGGCTGGCGTGCCTGCACTCCAGGGAGGAGCTGGAGAGGACGGGCAGGTGGGTGCCTGGAAGGACGAGGGTGGTGGGAGGCGCTGATGGATGCTAAATTCGGGGCAGGGTGCCAGCTCTCCCCCAGCACATGGGGCCAACCATCCAAACCACTCTGGGCTGGTGTCTCCCAGGGAAGGGACCGTCCCCTGCCTCTCTCAGGGGGTGACGGCTGGCTGGGGGGCTGCTCTGACATCCCCCTCCTCTGCCCCAGGCTGTTCGGGGGGCTGCTGCGAGATATCCGGAGGAAGGCGCCATGGTATGGCAGCGACTTCTCCGACGCCCTGCACCCCCAGTGTCTCTCAGCAGTTCTCTACATCTACCTGGCGACGGTCACCAATGCCATCACCTTCGGGGGCATGCTGGGGGACGCGACCGCCAACATGCAGGTCAGTGTGGCCATGGGGTGCCCCACAACAACGCTGCAGCCCATAGGTCTCCTGGGTGCCCACCTCCCACTGGTGCCCGGGGAGCCAGTGGTGCCTCCGGGACATCCTGAGCATCACCCAAACCCCGCACCCTTCCCCAGCCTCTGTGGTCCCCGAGCATTGACCCTGCGCCCTGCAGTGTAGGAGGCATGGGCAGCTGCCCGCATCCCTGCCCATGCGGAGGACAGGCCTGGCACCCCCTGGCACCCCTCCCCTGTCTTTCAGGGGGTGCTGGAGAGCTTCCTGGGCACAGCCTTTGCGGGCTCCATCTTCTGCCTCTTCTCTGGCCAGCCCCTGACCATTCTGAGCAGCACCGGCCCTGTGCTGGTCTTCGAGCGCCTCCTCTTCTCCTTCAGCCAGTAAGCACCCTGCCAGGGATGCTCCCTTGGGCCACTGTCCCCTGGGCAGGGCACGGGCCACCATCGTGCCAGGCAGGTAGTGGTGTTGAGGCTTTGAGCCACCCTTTCCACCAGGGACCACGGCCTGGACTACCTGGAGTTTCGCCTCTGGATTGGGCTCTGGGTGGCCTTTTTTGGTGTGGTCTTGGTGGCCACTGAGGCCAGCCACCTGGTGCGATACTTCACCCGCTTCACCGAGGAAGGCTTCTGCGCCCTCATCAGCTTTATATTCATCTACGACTCCCTGAAGAAGATGCTGAGCCTGGCAGATGCCTTCCCCATCAACTGGCAGTACCGTCTGGACAACGTCACCTCCTACAGCTGCGCCTGCAACTTGTCCAGCCCTGGTGAGCCCAAGCAGCCGTGGGGCTGGTGGGGAGCGGGGGGCTGCTGCCCTGGGATGCCACTGGGACCCTGCTGCCCGCCTAGGCGCTGGAGGAGGCTGCTCAACCCCGTCCTCGCTGGCCCAACCACATTGGCACCTTCCTCTACTCCCCTTCATGCCATCTGCCTGTCCGTCCCTGCCTCCCAGCACTGCCCAGACCTTGGCCCGGCTCCTGCGGCTCTGGGATGGGGGCTGCCAGGGGCTGGAGGTGGGTGCCTGGGTGGGTTTGCGCTGCTGTTTCTAGCCTGGTCTGTAAATCAGAGGGTGTCTCCTGGGGCCTGAGGACATGTCCACACTGATCCTGCCAATGGGACCCACACCAGGTACCAAGAGCATCAGTGCTGGGCACAGCCTGGGGCTGATGGTGCCTCTGGGTGGCTTCAACCAAGCCCTTTTCAGGGGCCTCCCCCCTTGGACCTCCCTGGGCATCAGCCAGTGCTGGGGTCCCACGGGGCCCCATCCAGCACCCTGAAGCCATGGGGAGAGCCTGGGGACCCCCCCTCCCCGATGGCAGCATGGTCCCAGTCATCCCTGATGGAGCGTCCCCATGGGGCTGGCACCCTGACCCTCCCTGTCCCATTACAGGTCACAGCTCCACAGGGAACAGCACGCTGCTGCCCTTGCCCCTGGTACCCCAGCAGGTACAGCCATGGCTCCCGGGTGGGCAGGCGAGGGGCTGGCGTGGGCCTGAGGGGTCCATACGTGACCCCTCCTTGCTGCCTGCCCTGTCCCCACAGCCTCCCACTGCCCTGGCCGGGCTGAGCAGGACCCAGTGCCTGGGTCGCGGCGGGCACCTCATGGGGACCAGCTGCCAGTATGTGCCTGATGTCACCCTCGTCTCCTTCCTGCTCTTCGGGGGCACCTTCCTCTCTTGCACCATCCTCAAGCACTTCAGGAGCAGCCGCTACTTCCCTGCGGGGGTGAGCATCCTTCGAGCACCCTGGTGGCATGGCCACCCATCCTGGAAGTGGGGGGATGGCTCTGGGTGATGCGACCCAGGGGTGGCCCTGAGGCTGCCCCCCTCCCCGTCCAGCCCAGGACAAGCCCTCTCCATCTGCAGGTGCGGAAGCTGGTGAGCGACTTCGCCATCATCCTGGCCATCCTCGCCTCCTGCGCTGTTGATGCCACCCTGGGCCTGGAGACACCCAAGCTCCTTGTCCCCCACGAGCTGAAGGTGCTGGTGGGGTGGGCATGGCAGTGTCGGGGAATGGGTCTGTGCCCCCACAGGGGCCATCCTGCCATCCTGCTGCTGTCCTTCCCACCTCCGGGTCCAGCCCTGCAGGGATGCGGGCTCTGCCCCAGCAAACAAGAAGGGCTTGAACAGCAGCCGATCCCACGCTTTGTAAATAACCCGGCTTGGTCCCGGACTAACCACGTCACGGTACAGCTCACGCTGGAGCAAGAATCATGAGCTCCAAGTCCAGGCTTGGGCTCCTTGCCCTGGGTGTGGAGCGGGGCGGGCAGCATCTCAGAGCAGCCCATGCTCACTGCCACCTCCTCGGTGATGCTGACCACCATCAGCACGCAGTGCCACCCCCTCCGCCCGCTCCTGGGGGCACGCACCCAGCTCTTGGCTTGCAGTGCCCGGGAGCAACCCCCTGCTCCACCACAGCTGGTTCGTCCTTGGGGGGGGTCTGGAGGCTCACAACACCCAGCAGCACCCCCAGGACGAGTGAGGATGCTCCTCCTCTCCTGGGCACGTGGGGCTGGCCCTGTCACCAGGTGACCCTTCTGCTCTTGGCAGCCCACAAGCCCAGCGCGGGGCTGGATCATCTTCCCCTTCGGAGCCAACCCATGGTGGGTCTGCCTGGTGTCTGCGGTGCCTGCCGTCCTCGTCACCATCCTCATTTTCATGGACCAGCAGATCACAGCCGTCATCCTTAACCGCAGGGAGTACAAGCTGCAGGTGAGCAAGGGACAGGGGATGGGCAGGACCCAGCCATCAGGGAGGACCCAGGTCCCAGCTGGATCCCATGGGCCAGGGGGCCAGCCAGGGGACAGCAGCGCCCAAAACCAGCTAGCAAGGTGGGCAGACCCCACTGCTGCCCCTCTGATGCTGCCAGGGGGATGGCTTGTCCCCCGCCCCGCTGCCTCTCCCACTGCAGAAAGGAGCAGGCTTTCACCTGGACCTCCTCTGTGTCTCCCTCCTGATGGTCGTCACCTCCGTCACTGGCCTCCCCTGGTACGTCTCGGCCACCGTCATCTCCCTTGCACATATGGAGAGCCTGAGGAAGGAAAGCACAACCTCGGCCCCCGGCGAACACCCTGAGTTCCTGGGCATCAGGTATGAGAGGAGCCTGGATCCCATGCCGGGGAACCCCCTGCCCATGGCTGCAGAGTCAGGGGACAGGGCCATGCCCATGCTGGGCCAGCAGCCCCAGATTTGGGGCTCTCTGTGTCTCCCTGGGGATGACAGCGGTCCCCACGGCCATCGAAGATGAAAAGATCAGAGACGCTGGGGGTCGGGAGGGCAGGCGGGGGCTGCGGGCTCCCGAGGGACCCCAGGGCTCCTGCGACACCTGCGCTGCCGCCCACAGGGAGCAGAGGCTGACTGGCCTGGCCATCTTTGTCCTGACGGGGATCTCCGTCTTCATGGCACCCGTTCTCAAGGTATGGAGCCTGGCTGCTAGATTTGACCTCTTTCCCAAGGCGGGGGGGTGGTCATATCCCCAAGGCTGGGGGGTTCCTGACCCCACCGTCCCTTGTCCCACCGATCCATCGTGGGAAGCCTGACTGGCAGGTAGGGAGCTCTGCGCTGTGGGAAGGGGCTGGGCAGAGGGTTTGGCCTGAGCGCTGCAGGATGGCCAGCACCCTAGCGCCCTGCTGCCCTGGTCAGCTGGCCAGTGTCCCCGTGGGCATCAGGGACCCCTCTGCTCCCCAACACGCCCCACCACTGCCCGCCACACTGACACATGGGGGGCCGAGCCCTCGCCTGTCGCCGCTGCCACGTTAGGCAGTGCCCCCCCCAGTGTACCCCGGCCACAGCTGGATTACGTGTGGGCAGGCAGAAGGTCCCTTTTCCTCTACCCCTGTCCTCACCTCTGAGGATGGCTGTGTAAAGCCTTTGATGTGGTCCCCCACAACATTCTTATTTCCAAATTGGAAAGATATGGGATTGATGGATGGACTGTTCAATGGATCGGGAACTGGCTGGATGGCTGTGTCCAAAGAGTTACAGTCAGTGGCTCAACGTCCAAGTGGAAACCAGTAACGAGTGGTCTCCCTCACCCTACTGGGATCAATACGATGTAATATCTTCAGCAGTGACACAGGCAGTGGAGTGAGTGCACCCTTGGCACATTTGCAGATGACACCAGGCTGAGTGGTGTAGTTGAGGGAAGGGACGCCATTCAGAGGGACCTTGGAGGACATGGGCCCATGTGAACCTCATGAGGTTCAACAAAGCCAAGCACAAGGTCCTGCAGCTGGGTTGGGTCAACCCCCAGTATCAATACGGGTTGGGGGATGAAAGGATTGGGAGCAGCCCTGCAGAGAAGGACTGGGGGTACTCATGGGTGACAGACAGGACATGAGCTGGCAGTGTGTGCTCACAGCCTGGGAAGCCAAGTGTATCCTGGGCAGCATTCCCAGCAGCGTGGCCAGTGGGGTGAGGAGGGGATGCTCCTCTGCTCCACGCCAGTGAGCCCCCGCTGGAGCCCCACGTCCAGCTCGGGTGTCCCCAGCACAGGGGGGGACAGACAGGGAGTGGGGCCAGAAGGGGCCACGGAGATGGTCCGAGGGCTGGAGGAGCTCTGCTATGGAGAGAGGCTGGGAGAGGTGGGGGTGTTCAGCCTGGGGAGGAGAAGGCTCCGGGCAGACCTGATTGAGGCGTTTCAGTAATTAAAGGGGGCTCGTAAGAAAGGCGGGGAGAGACTTTCCTCCAGGGCCTGCAGTGACGGGACAAGGGGTAATGGTTTTAAACTGGAAGAGGGCAGGGTCAGGTGGGACATAGGGAAGAAATGTGTGACGATGAGGGTGGTGAGACACTGAGACAGGTTGCCCAGGGAAGTTGTGGATGCCCCATCCCTGGAAGGGTTCAAGGTCAGGCTGGACGGGGCTCTGAGCAACCTGATCCAGCAGAAGACGTCCCTGCCCACGGCGGGGGGTTGGACTGGATGGTCTGTGAAGGTCCCTTCTGACCCAAACCCTTCGGTGATTTTGTAGTGGAGAAACCGGAGACCAAACCTGCCTGGTCCTCCCTCTCCCTGTGTGGTGGGTGGTGAATACAGGGGACTGAGGGGTGTCTGTGGGCTTTGGTAGCCTCCCCAGTCCCAGGATGGGCTTGGTCCTTCATGCAAGGACCCCATCTCTCCTTATAATCCCCCTTGCCAGACCTGTGGCAGCCCCAGGGCTGGCAGTTACCTCCCACCTTGACCATGGGTCAGGGCTTCCTCTCAAACGGCCCTTGTGTGATGCCAGGGAATCCCACCCAGCCCCGGGCAGTCCCCGTGTCCCTGGTGGAATCCATGGGGAGCAGCAAGTGACCCCTGCCTACTTGCTGAGCAACACGGAGGGCAGGAGCCAGTTTACAGCTGCAGAGGAGCAGGTTAAAAGGAAAGCAGTGTGCCGGGGTGGCAGGAGCCCACGGCACTTACAGAGCCTGAACCATAAGCCCTATCGCCAAGTGGCTTGGCACCGTGTTCTCTATCTCCAGCCTGGTTTGCTGGAAAACAGGGCAAGGAACTAGGTGTATGTTTCCCCTCTGTGAAGACTGCAATGTCCCCACACGAGCAGCGTAGCCAGGAGCACATCTGGGCTTTAAAGCCCTTGAAGCCATAAGATAAGCAAAAATGGAAATGAAGGAAGCAAATGCTGCAGCCGCATGTGCGGGAGAGGACGCTCAGAGAGCGCAGCCCCCTCGGGGCATCGCGCCCTGCTGACCATTCGCCCCCCCCCCCCCGCTGACCCTTCATCCCCCCGCTGACCCTTTGCCCCCCCTGCTGACCCTTCGCCCCACTGTTTTGCAGCACATCCCAATGCCAGTGCTGTATGGGGTCTTTCTGCACATGGGGGTGGCGGCGCTAAACAGCATCCAGGTGAGTGGGGACTGTGGCGGGGGGGCTGATTTGGGGATGAGGGAGTTTGCTCCCAGCTGGATTTAGCTCTGCGTGACAGTGATGTGTAGACTGGCACAGGTCTGTCCCCCACCAGGCCCAGGATGAGGAAGGGCAGAGGGACCTTTCTGGGGCTGAGGAAAGGGAAAGGGAGGTGTTTGGGATGCTGAGGAGCAGGAGCAACTTCGGCCCTGATGGATCAGGTGGTTTGGGAGAAGTAGAGGGACCAGCGGATAACCCAGACTTGCTCTCAAAGCCACAGGGACGTCCCAGTCTGGGAGCTGCAGGCAGAGCTGGGACCTGCCAGTCCTTTGGTCCTGGCATTGCTGCTGATGTGCCAGCTCTGTTCCTCTCCTGAGAAACCCACAGAGGGGAAAAAAATCCCCACTCCATAAATATCGACCCCTTTTTCCCCCTCTAAACAGTACACTTTCCTTGCAATTACCCCGTTCTGGATGACAGGGTGGGAAACCCCCTCCCTCCCTCTGCTTGGGGAATCCAGGGTTGTGCCCTGGCAACAGTCTCCTTCGTGCAGGGAGGGGAATCAAGGGGTCTTTATCTCTCAATCAAGCCTTTAAGACCAGCCTGAGTCCTTTCTCAATGCCTGCCTGGGAAGCCACCCATGGCCTGGGGCGATAGTGGTACCAGGACCCCTGGTCTTGCAGACAAACTCACCCGCACAGGGGTCACATTGGTGGCCAGCGCAGGCAGCAGGAAGGCTGAATGGCAAAACCAATGGTGAAAACACACCCTGCCAGCCCCGGCCCCGGCAGGGAGGTGGGTGAGAGTCACCAGAAGGCTGGAGGTGTGTGAGCCACGTGCCATCCTCTCGCTACAGCTCACAGACCGCGTGCGGCTGCTCCTGATGCCAGCCAAGCACCAGCCAGACCTCGCCTACCTCCAGCACGTGCCGCTACGCCGGGTGCACCTCTTTACCATCATCCAGCTGCTGTGCCTAGCCCTGCTCTGGGTCCTCAAGTCCACCATGGCCGCTATTATCTTCCCAGTAATGGTATGGCATCCCTTTGGATCGGACGGCACTGCTTTGGTGCCAGGCTGGATGCTGCCCCGTGCCCTGAGCACTGCTGGAGCGCTGGTGCTCGCCTCGGGCAAGGGACGCGAGCGCTGCCCTTGGTGGGAAGCACGCCCTGGCAGCTGGCGTACATGGGGGCTCAGACCCCTGAGGGCTGGTGGGGTCCCTGCAGGGCCACAACATGGCTTTGCCACCAGCCTTCGCCTCCTGGGTTGGGGCAGTCACTGCTTTGCAGGCATCGTGCAAGCATCATCCCATGGGACCAAGCCAGGAGAGGGGACATGCCACCTCCCTGGCATTTACCAGGGGGAGGGAGAGGGCACGACGGGGCCCACGCCGCCTGTTCCATGGTCCCCAGCCGCAGGCACTGTGCGATGCTGATCTGCCCTTTGCCCTGGCCCCAGCTGCTGGCGCTGGTGGGGATCCGGAAGGCGCTGGAGCGCATCTTCTCCCTGCACGACCTGAGCTGGTTGGACACCCTCCTGCCCGAAGGGGACAGGCGGGAGGCAGAGGGGAAACAGCCCAGCGGGCGGGAGGAGGAGGAGAGCAACGGCGAGGAGGTAGGCAATGCCCTGGCACCCCTGGGGACGCCTTGGCGCGGGGGCCGAGCCCGGCCAAGGCTCAGCCGGGCTGGGACCGAGCTGCTCGGTGGGGCTGCAGCTGGTGCCGGTGGGGAGCCAGGGCGGGGGGCGCTGCCCGTCCCGTCCCCCTTCACTCCTCCCTCCAGTCCGGGCTGATGCATCGCCGGGGACCAGAGATCAACATCTCCGTGAATTAGGATGGCGGCCGGGACACCGGGCAGCCGACGGGCAGAGGCGCCGGGGCCGGGGCCCCCCTGCCCACTCCGGCCCAGCTCGGCAGGTGCGGGCCCGATGGACGGCGGACACCGCGGAACCTCTGCGGGGCTGGAAGGGCCCTTCGGGCCGCCAGGACCTCACAGGCCAGGCAGGCCGACCCCACCGCCTGGGGGGGCACCTCCCGCGGGCCGGGCAGCAGCCGACCTGGCTCACCCCAGCGACGGGGCACGCAGCGGCGCGGCGCGGCCCGGCGCCGGGCCCGGGCCCGGGCCCGGCCCCGGAGCACCTCCCCCGCCCGCCGGCCGAGCCCCGCCCGGGCTGACCCCGCCCCCGCCCGCCGCGCGCCCGGCAGCGCTGACAGAGGCCACGTGGCCGCGCCGGTGTCGTCACGGCGGGTGGAGCGGCAAGGCGGTCAGAGTGACGGCGCGCTCAGCCTATGGCGGCGCGCGGTCGGGTCAGGAGGGCGGGAAGGGAGGGGGCGGGCCGTTCGCCTCAATAGGCAGCCCCCGGCTCCAATCGCCGTTCGGGACAGGCGGGCGTGTAACGATTGCTCGCGCTGACGGAGACCTTCAGAGGGGTTCGAAGGGAAGGGGGGGCCCAGGGCGCGGCAGGAGCCAATCGGGCGGCGCCAGACGCTGTGCGTTGTGAGCGATGTGACTTGCCACCAATCGGAACTCGCGACTCCCGGATTCGCTTTGACCGACAGCCCGCTCGCCCCATCGGCGCCCGCAGCTCTGGCAAGGCACATGACTGATGTTCTAGACGACCAATCAGCTCCCGGAAAGTTCAGGAAGCGCAGACCGGGGGAACGGGGCGGGGCGGCGGGCTCTAACCGCCTCAGCGTGCGCTCTCAGGGCAGCATGCTGGGAGCGCGTGACGCGACCCAGAGTGGCGGGCGCCGCGCCCAATAGCGCGCCGCTGTCGGCCGAGCGCGCCCAATAGGCGCGGGTGGAGCCGTAGGGTGGGCGGCGCGGCGCCCGCGGCCGGGTAGGGTGTGAGAAGTTAGTGGCGCTGCTGCGGTGCCGTGAGGGGACGGAGACGGCTGGGCTCTGTGAGCGGCGGCGGCTCCGGATCAGCGCGATGCTCACGGACGGCACCGCCGCCCCCGTCGGCGACGAGGAGATCGACTCGGTCGCTCCCCGCGCGCCGCCCGCCGCCGAGCCGCCCGCCGCGGCCGGGCCCTCCCCGCTGGGCTTGCGGGCCGTGCGCCTCTTCGGGGAGGCCGGGCCCGGCGGGCCGGGAGGCCCCGGCGCGCCCGCGGCCGGCGAGGCCGCCCTCGACTTCAAGCTGGCGGCCGCCGTGCTGCGGAGCGGGGGCGGCGGCGGCTCCGGCAGCGACGAGGACGAGGTGTCCGAGGTGAGCGATCCCGCCGGCGGGCCCGGCCCTCCCCTCCCCTCCGCCGCTTCCTGACAGGCCCGGCCGGCGGCCGGGGCCGGCGCCCGCCCTCCAGCTCGTCGCGCCGGGCCCGCCGCCGCCAGCCGAGCCCTCGGCGCCGCCCTGGCCGGGCGCGGGGGTCGCGGGCCGCACCACACCCCCCCTTCCGCCCCGCGCTGGGCCGCGGGCCTCCCCGCCGCCATGGGCGTGAGCGGCCGCACCGGAGCCGCGGGGGCGGGGTCCCGGCGGCCCCGCACGGGCAGGGCGGTCTGGGGCCTTCTGCTGAGGCCGGGGAGGAGGGAGGGGGTCTCAGCACCGCCGCGCCTGCCGACGGGCCCCGAGAAAGGGGGCTGGGCGCCCCGCCTGCACCTTGCCGGGGCGGCCGGGGCTGCTGCTCGTCGCTGCCTCTCTGCGTGCGGAGCGTGGGGGAAAGATGTCTCCCGTGCTGCTGCCTGCTGACCTCTAGGAGCGGTTTCCACTTTGAACCAAGTTTGGAGGGGGAGGTGAGATCCTCCACCCAGCGGAGAACAAAGTGAAGCCTTCGGCCCCCGGTACTGCTGCCCTGGACTGGGGAGGAAGGATTTGGGCTTCCCAGACTCTGCTAAATTTCTGACAGATATATATACACGTACACACACACGCTTTTATGCCACAGAAATATTTCTTACCCAACAAAATGGAAGAGGGTAATGGAGGCGTCTTTCTTTGATCTTCCAAAGCTGCAGAGAGTGTTAAGGGAAGGGATTGGGGGAGGGACTGGAGCCTTA
This sequence comes from Gorsachius goisagi, assembly GCA_018403395.1. NCBI lineage: Eukaryota > Metazoa > Chordata > Aves > Pelecaniformes > Ardeidae > Gorsachius > Gorsachius goisagi. The sequence continues at coordinate 97,945 of BOSO01007675.1, forward strand.
TCCCAACCCAAACGGAGCACTCTTGGGCCTGTAAACTTGTATCTAATACTGCTTTATGTAGCCTAGGGAGAGAAGATAAATGAAGGCTTTTATTTGTCGCTACTGCCTATTCATCCTACACCAAAGGGTGAATCTTACTTCCTTAGTTGCCCTTCTTAGAAAGATGACTTGAGATCACAGTTGCCATTGTAGCCCTTATGTACTCTCAATAGAAAGCAGGAGAAAGTGGCTAGCACTTGCAAGCTTGTTGTGGTTCTGGTGTTTTGTACTTCTGTGTGCTTCTGCAGAAGGAAGAATATGGCATTACGTACCATTTTTTTTGGGGGGGGGAGGGCATGAGTAGCTACTTTGGTATGTGTCCACATTTATTCTGGAGAAATAGAAGGAAGGGAGCCTGCATTCATCCTCCTGTGTCTAAATTTTTTGCCTTCTATTGATGATCCTTTTTTGTCCAGCCCTCCTGAGACCTGAACTGGCAGGTCTTACCTGAATAAAAAAGTGATTAAGCTGATGCAGACCCACATTTACACTTTGTTTGTCACCACCTTTCCTGAGTTAAAAATGGTGTTATCAGCAGGACATTTAACTACACTAAAAATCCAATGATCAGGCAGATGAGCGCTTGCATGTGAATGTTCCTTGCGTGATTGGTATCCCGGACATACGATGATATGGGATTATATGTTCAGGTACATAGCTTTTCAGGGGAGCTGGAAGGCCTGCTGTAGTTAAAACAGGAAGCAAGTGACTTATGAGTTTCTGCCTAATGTATCTTTGAAGAGACAAAGCTGTAGCTGCAGAACCTGGGAAGTGATTGGAAATGGGCTGTATCAGAGTGTTTGTGGCTCGTTACAAGATGAGCAGAGGTCTGCTGTGAAAGCTTATCCCTTTTGAACCCACCCCATTATTTAAAGGATGTGAAGACTGAACAGCTATGGTATTTACCTATTGGTCTTTTGACTAATAGCATGTATTAAGAAAGACAGCCTATTATAAATAATGTGTTTGGGAGGTAAAAAAAAGGTAAAAAAAATAAAGGTTCCAAAACACCTGCTGAAATAAAACTACTCATTTGAAAAACCTGGGAAAAGCTTTCTTATTTAAAATATATAATAAAAAAAAGTTGGAATTAAACCACTTGGCAATTTCCAGAACACATGTAGAGGAGTTGGGCTAATCTTGAAGCTGAAATTGCCTGGGGAGTTCTTCTATCTTGTGTTTCTGGTTGTGGAGAGTAACCAGGGGAAGGAGCATGGGTGGGAAGGATGTGCCTCAGGTCTGTGCCACCTCACTAGGCTACGGGGTACAGCTGGCAGGACCAAGAGTGATATTTTTTTTCCCCAACATTTTTCCTTCTGTTTGTGTGAGAACTAAAGCAGCACCTGTTGTCGGGGTGTGTGTGTGTGTGTTGTTTTGGTTTGGTTTTTTTTTTAAACAAAGAAAAGGTGATTGAACTCCTGGGATGGAACATGGCAATTCTTGAACAGCCCTGCTTTGAAAACCCAGTGGCTGTTTGGACTGTGGTCTTGTGCCATGAGTCACTGATTTGGGTGTATGCCTTCAGCTATTACCAGCGAGTGGAATTAGTGAGAACTAGAAGGGAGAATTAAAATAAATAAAGCAAATGTTTGCCATGCTGGCTTGATCTGTACTGTTTTCTCTACTTTTGAAGTCAATAAATAGTGGTACCATATTCTGTAGGCTCTGCTGTGTGTCTGCAGTGGTATTTGGGTTTTATATCCTTGTATTAGTCTGAGTTTAGTATGCTAAAATAATTGGATTAGTCAAAGTGGCAAGTTAGGTAGAAAAGAAAATTACCAGGGAAGCAGAGGATGAAGAGTGTGATGAAGTATTTATTGAGAGTGGAAAGAGCAGTGTATTTTAGCTTAACTTTTTTGAAAATACATTGTGTGTCTTACATGAGATCTTCAAGTACTTCACAGTGGGAGTACTGCCCCCATTTTACAGGTGGAGACAGTGGAGAGAGGGTGTAGGCATTTATCCTGCCTTGCAGAACTGGGAGAAAAATCAAAGCTTTCTGGTTTCCCAGCTCAGCGCCCGCTTATGATAGTCACTAGGCTGCTGGTTGGGAAACCAGGGACTGAGGTGGATCCCATATAAATGAGCTGTATTAGGTCTGCAAGGTGAAATTTAAATGCAGCTGCACAGAATATTTTCTAGAATTACCAGTTAAAATTATCACATGCAAATAGTAACAATTGCAAGCTGAAGCACGCCTTTGGGCATGGAAGGACGAGGCCAGGAGGTTTTGTGCTATTTCTGTGTAAAACAGAGGGGAAGCCATGGTTCTCCTGGGCGTTCGGGGAAACTCGCAACCGGTTGCAGTCTGAGAGGTGCGGTGTTTTTGACCTTGGTGTAAATAGTTGCTTGGCTGCCTTCTAAGCTTGATCAGGGTTTGGACGCAGCTGGCAACTTGTTTAGAGTGAGATTTTGCTGTAATTTTAAGTATATTACTACCACTCCTTGTGAATTTTGCTGGCACTCAAAGTGGTGCCAAAGGCATGAGTGTTAAGCAGCCTCCTCTGTACTAGTTGAGAAGCCTGTAGGTCAAGGTGAAGGCGTGCTGGCAGGGTGGTGATTAATGTATTGTGCATGTATGTGAAGTCCATACGGTCCTTGGTGGTTGAGGGTTTCTGGCCACAAAGCACACAGGTTCTTACCAAAAACCGTCGTGGTGGAAAACTGGGCTGTAGAAATGGAGAGTTGAAGCAAGCAATAAATATGGCAGTGTTAGAGCTTGCAGGATTGTGTGGTTTGCTGATCGTTGTAAATCAAGCAGGAGAAGCCAGCTGTGCTGACAAAAGTACCAGCGGATCTCAGAGCTTAGTTCAGTAAGTGGCTTTTGGTGGCGAGTGTATGAATGTAGCAAGTCTCTCGTGCTCCGTAATTCAGGGGTTTGGAGACCTTCGGTGGCAACTGGAGCTCACCCATCCCTTGGCTATGGAGTCAGCTCGGCTCCCAGCTTACCTCTCCAGAGCAGGCTGCCTGCCTCCACCAGCTTGCCTTACTTAAGCGTGTACCTATTGCATAAGCCTCTGGGGATATTTACATAAAGCATAATTAAAAATCAGACATAACCTACCTCCTACAATGGGCAGAATTAATAGTCAAATGGCATCAGGTCGAGGGAGGTGATTCTGCCCCTCTACTCTGCCCT
>BOSO01007675.1:101374-162121 GCA_018403395.1 Gorsachius goisagi
CCCTTCCAACCTGAAACCTTCTATGATTCTATGATACTTGGAGGTTTTGTCTGGGACTTAATAATTTTTTTAATTTATTTTTAAAATTTTTTAATTTTTTTTTACTAATCTGAGGTCTTTTAACTTTTAAACTGGGTTTTGAATTCAGAGTGAAGACTTCAGTAGTTTGTTTTAAATTGGCAGTGGTAATTATTAAAGTCATTGCTATGTCAGCGAGCCTTCTTAACGTGGCACTGCTTCTTAAATGGTGCACATGAGATAAATTAAGACCAGAAGTCAAAGCTAATGCTTACACCTTTTAGTTTCCTGTATTATCTTTGAAATAATGTGAATAGCAGCATTTTCTCAACCATAAGGAATAGAGATTCAACAAGTTGATGCAAATTAGGGTATATAATATTAGGCAGAAAAGTATTTTCTCTGAAAAAAAGTTAAGTTTCAGTTTAGCAGTTGATGTTTTTCTTATTTTGACGAGTGCTTTCAAAGTTGAGGCAGTAAGAGGTGGAACAAAATGGAAAAATTTCTTCAATAATTACTCACTGATTAGAAAACATTGGGTTCAGGCTTCCAGGTGTACCAAGATGATGCTTAAGGATGCGGAGAGCGGTTCAGTAGGGTGTTCGTTCATGCCCAGCCTGATCAGGCATCTAACTCTTGGGAAAATCTTGGGAAGTATCTCAGTAATGTTGAAAGTCTGGCCTGTGGTAGCCAGGAACAACCTATCTAGTTGTGGCTAATACTTACTGTTCAGTAACGCTATAAAATGAACTGATTTCTGAAGTTCCCTGCAGAACTCTCGTTTCCCTTCAGTGCAGCTTGACCCACTTGAGTGCATGACCTAAAATAAATGTCAGCAACTCTTTTCTAATGATAGGTGTAAAAAGTAAAGATGTGAAATAGTACTGTATAATTATATAAATATGCAGTGCAACCCCTTGGTAAGGAGAGATTTACCAAATTTAGCAGAACATCTATATTTAGTTACAACTTTGCACATAGGTTTCACCAGTCAACTAGTTACAGTCTAGAGGGGGGAAGGGTTTGTTTGAGCATTAATGCAAGGCAAGACTACAGCTGGTGAATCACAAGTTCTTGTTCTGATTTAAATTGGGGCTACCCAGCTGCTCCCCTGTGGCCTTGGTATTGGGATGCTCTCCTGTCTCCTCATCTCAGAGGATCCTGAAATATAGCTTTAAGGAGAGCTGGGTGATGCTGTTGCAATATTGCCTTGTGCTTAGAGCTCAAACCATCCCTGCGACCTTCCCTGGAAAGAAGGGGCAGGTGTGGAGGGAAGGGGAATGTAAAGGCTCTTTGTGGCCTGGGCTTTAAAACTAGGAGCAGTGATGTTCCTGAATTGGTGCACTTGTTGAAGTTCAGAACTGGGGTTTAGACCCTGCAGGTGAGGAGGCTGCATAGCTTTGATCTTGGTAGGTCATTTTGAGTTCTTGTAACATATCTGAAGATACCTTAGAAGCATTAAGCTGTTGTTGCGGGGTAAAAGCAACTCTCAGATTTAAAACTGAGTCAGGTCTGACTTCTATGGGAAAAGGAACCTTTCTTGGATTTGTTTCCCACTTAAGACTTAATGAAGCAAGAAAAATAACGTCTGTATCTTGTTTGAGGACTATTTGCAGAGCTGGTGTGTAAGTTAAGCTCTGAAGCCTCAGTCTTCAGTGGGGTGCTTTCATCTTTCTTCTGTGGATACTTTCTTTCTTAATAGCAGCCCATGTACACCACGCAAATACCATCTGAAGTCCTCATGTAAAGCTTATCTCCCTAATAGGAATGTCTGTGTGAGGAACAGGATACTCGAAGCAGAACTTCAGAAATCAATGATTCCTTCAAGTGCTTTTTGTAAATTTAGGAAGTTTTTGAGAAGTGGCTGGCCTCAGGGGTTATCTTAAATAGAAACTTTCTCATTGATACCTCATATGACCTTGGTCTTCTATGAAAAACTGAAGATTAGTTTAACTTTCAAATGATACAAATACTGGGTTTATACTGGGCAACCTTATTACTGCAGTCCGTGTTGTAAAACCATATTGCCTCTGAATAAGAGAAAAAGAATGGGTACAGGTGAATTAATATTTGGATTCAAGGGTTCACTTAGGGCGATGTGCTTGTCTGAGCTCTAACCTTTTGGTATGCCTCATTAATAGACAGTTTCTGTTGGGTTGGTGGGGTTTTTTCACCCCTGACAACCAGCTCTCCATGTTTGTTGTGAAGGTGCAGAGGCTTATATTTGCTTATTTTTGGAGGAGTGCTGAGCAAGTGAAATTTATGGAAATGCATCGTATCAGAGAATAATGTTTTCCTTTTAGTCTTGCAACTTGTTACTTAAGAATATTGTCGTAGGTAATGTTGAATATTTGAAAGTTTTATAAAATGCTAGAAAATTTTCTGTTTTCACAGTATTGTGCATCCTCTGTTCAAATGCATATAGAAAACACTTATTACCATAAAACATAAATAAAAGAATTGGTCCTGTGCTGGATCCTGTTACTTCTTAATTGCTTTTCATTGGGTGGGACCATTTACTCATTTTTGCCTTTTGCTTTTAAGAAGGAATCATCCAAATTTTTTTTTTCCAAACTTTTACTCTTTAGCTCTTCCGAAGCATCCCAGAATCTGAGGGAAGAGAGTCCTTGGCTGAGAGGGGCTGCTCACGGTTGAGTTACTACGTTGTGTTTGTCAGAATGCTGGCGGTAGGTGGGAAGGGACGCGCGTGGCTGACTCTTCTGACCAGGGGAGGTTTTGGAAGCTACCTAATTGTATTATACCCGTCCTGCAGGAGAAATTATTCCTTATTTGTCAAGTAAAAAAATGGATGTTTTACTGGCTGATGAACTGGCCAACTGAAAAGCACCTTGCTGGTTGTTTTAATGTTTCACGGGCGTTAAGTTTCAGCTAGGTCCATAAGTAATTCTCGTTTGCCTTCAGTAGAATGTAAGAGATTACCAATTCACTAAGATTTACTCCTAGGAAAATCCCTAACCTTGTTGAACTCTTACCTTTCCAAAATCATGAATAAAGCTAATGGTCACGTGGCAGGTAGGTAGCAAATCAGTCAGGGTGGAATGGTGTAGTTCTGAGCCATGTTCCTCGAACACGGTGGCTTCGGAGCACCTCCTGTTTGGGGCACGAGTTCATCCACATTGTGACAAGGTAGTGGGGGGAGATGGGGAGAGGGAGTCTATAAAGTGGGTGCTTAGCACTTAGGATTCATTAGGGTAAACTCAGTGCCTTGTATAAATGTACATCTTTGCATTGTGTTTCTAAAATAGTTACATGTTAAAGCCCTTTTGCCACTACATCTTGCTTTTTCAGTGGGTCATATTTTAGATAGGGATCTCTGCTGTGCTATTCATTATGATAGTTTCTTTTAAATGGATAACTGATGGATCAGTAGTTACATTATGGCTTTTGCTGGTTTTGCAGTAGTAGAGCATGCACAAACCTGTTTATACAGGCCTTGGGGGAAAAAAACAGCTAGCGCTAGCTTCAGCTCTGAGAATAATAAAAAGCCTGGTATGATTTTCAGTTGGATATAAGCCTCTAGATAACTTCATTAGTCACTTAAAATGTTGAGATTAATAGGTTGTCGTGGGAACAGATTATTGAATGACTAGAGTGGCTGTGTTTATTGGATCCACTTGTGATTTTTTTTTTTTTGAGCACCATGTCCCTTTGGATTGACAAGAGATTGTAAAAGGTCATTCCCAAGAAGGTGGCTCAGGATACCACTTGCCATCTTGGGTGGGTGTGAGCTTTTACGTTGACAAACACATCCATTTGTTCATCTTTTGAAGTTTCCTTCCCTTTGTTGTAATGCTTGAGCAAGGATCCCACCCTGAAAGCCCTGGCTAAATTGGTGCAACATTGTATGTTCTAATAAATCAGAGTATTGAGTTAAACCTGCTGTTTCTTGGTTTGCGGTGAGCAAAGAAGAGGGGCTGTTTCTGCAAGATTATGAGACAGAGGAAACGGGGCAGGAGGGAATCTTAAAGCATGCGAAGAAGATGGAGCACTGAAAACATGATTTAGAGTGGACTGAGATAGAATACGGGAAAATAAGGAGTGCTTAGTGTAAGCGCTTATTTTAGTAGGGTTTACTGGTTCCCTTTCAACGATTTCCTTGAGTATGAAGACTGTACGTGTCAAGAACAGGCGCTTGATTTACTGGGATTCATGTAAATTTTGAATATACTTCAGTTGTCAGCTCCAGTTCTGTACATGGCAGCTTCTTGCTGCAAAAGATTCTTTTGTACATCGGGAAAACTTAAGTCATAATTATTTTTATTTATCAGACATTGAATATGTGGTGGCTGCATGCTGATTTTTAACAGTTCTGGAGTTTTTTCTTCCCAGTAGTGTCTGAAATGACTAACGCTTTCTTTTCTGCTACACAGAGAAACTTCTTAATGCTGTCAGCCTCCTGTACCAAGAGGACTCACTCTGTGTGTTCTGTGCCTTAGATTTTTTTTTTTTGAGGGTTAACTGAGGGTGAAGTTATGTCTTGGGCTTATTGTTGTGGAACAGTGTTTTAATAAAAATGAATTGGAGATTTCTCGTTTGTGGAAGAACCATAAATCTGACCATTCTGTCCAGAGGTGTGTGATAAGGTGTAGTTTGGCATAAGGATCTCTAGTGTCAGTTGATTATTATGTGGTTAAATTTACGTGAACCGTTTGGCAGATACTTGCTCATGAACGCCTGCTTATGCACTTAGTGTTAGTGCAGGAAAATGGAAAACCCAGGATCAGCAATCAGTGACATGGAAGAGCAGTCCCGTAAGACATTTATTCTGGTGGATTGTTTGATCTGCATGTTTCAAATACCAGCCATGATTTTGAGAATTGGCTAGCGACTTCGGGTGCCAGGCTGGAGAGGGTTTTGATGGGGCTGGGCTGTTCAGAGAGGAGATGCTGTGCAGGTGCCAGGCCTCTCATGGCCGGTTGTCTCGCCCATCGATTTAGTCAGCTTAAGTTAATGCCGAGATCAGCCTGGGTGTGTGCTAGCACACCAAGAACGCAGGGCACAGTTTCATATGTGACCGTCGGGCTGCTGGACCATGCTGCGTGTGGGGCACTGCTGGGTTCCAGTGACAAAGCATAAGGTTGTATCCATCTTTATTTACACTGTAGCTATAGCAGCTCTTGCAAAATGAACCTGTGTTTTGAAATGAATTTATGACAGCCCAGATCCTATAGCTGCTTGTTTAATTATCTGATAATTGCTTAATGTATATTGGAATAAAGGCTGTCCTTTAGATAATCCTGCCTCAAGTTAGTCAACTTCCTATTGTAATTGGAGCTAAACAGATTTGTGCCCCTCCTCTCCCCCACCCTCCCGATCTAATTTACTGCCTACAAAACCGGTGGTGTAGACTGCTAAGCTGAGGCGGTTTGCAGGTACTAACAGCTCTGCTTAAATGGGGGTGGGCCGCGGCAATTGGCTGGGTTTGTGGCTTTGCAGGGATCTGAGCTGATCTAATGCCTTGCCATTCCCAGAAGAATGATGTTCCCGCTTAGCAGATCCCTTTGTAAGTCCATGAAATCCAGTAAAGTGTTAGAAAATTATTTGCCACCCCCCCAGCTTCCCCTTTTTGATGTGCTAAATCAACCCATGGAAGTGTCTGATGGCTGCCTGACTTGTCACAAGATGAGCGGTGACTGGCAGTGATGCTGCAGACACTACGCTTTCACGCTTTCTCGTTGAGGGGGCAATGTCCCTAGGCACCCTGTAGCTCCCTTGGGTTGTTAGCGTGCTTTGTAATCACAAGATCGGTGGGGCCAGCACTGGAAGGTGATCTCTTGGCGATTCACAGATCTTGGTGGCTTCTGTCTTCTTGGGCTGAAACTTTCTTACTGAAGAAATTACAGTCTTCAGAAATTACAGTTTGAGCCTAACAGAGTGGGTATGCTCTTATGTCATTAATTACATCTGAATTATTATTTACATTGATTATATGTTGCTCCTACGTACCGACTCTGAAGTACTTCTCTGAAACATTTCTTTCTCTAGCTTTGAAGTGCCAAGAAAGGGCAGTGTACTGAGATGCCACTGAAAGGTTCTGTGAAAATACCCACATTTGTGTATGGGTTTTCCTCTTCCTTTACCCCATCTCTTGAAACTGAAATAGTAATGCCAGGAGGATACCTTCAGTAAGTGCAGAAATGTTCTCTTGGCACGGCTGGGGGGGATGACAGTTTTCAGTACGTCTCCAGGTAAACCAAAGCCAGGCCTTTTGCCTGTCTACACCGGGCGTGTAGTGCTGCACCTGTCACAGGAAACTCCTGGGAATGCCGTGTCAGTAACAAAGTCCTTCACTTCACTTTCTCCTTGGAATAATTATTTTTAATAGTTGTGAAGCTGACATTATGTGGAATTCAAGGGGGTTTGATGTCAAATTTGAGATACAAACTCATTTTCAGTCTCAACTTAGTGCTCTGGAATCTGATGTCCTCTCAGTGTTCCCCAAAACTTTTGAAGCAGGATTACAAATAGCAGTCAGATACTGGCATTCAGTGCGGTAAAGAACATCACAACATACACTGCCAGAGGTCGGGTTTATCAGACAAAACCACAATATCTTCCTAGTGCTGTATTAGGATACAGCATTGCACATCTTGTTAATTAGGGAATGAAAATAGTTTAAATGTACATGATCTATTTCAATGTCATAGGCGTGAACCTTCAGCCTAATCTACAGGTCTATATTGGCCTTAAGGAAGCCAAGCTTCCTCTGCATGTATTCAGATGTATTTAGACATAAGTCCAAATAGAATTGTTACAGAAACAATTGGGAAGGGTTACCTAACACGAGAGAGAAAATCGGGTATTCATTTATTTTCATAATAAATAGGAGTTCAGGAGTCCCAGCTGAGGGCTGGGGTCTTTGTTATTTGTAGACGCTCCACAAACGCAGAGCAAGGAGGATCGTTACCCCAGAAAAGTGTTCACAGCTCAGTGCGTATCTGGGAAATGCAAGTTCAAGGAAATTATTTAATAGCAACTTTCTCTTTCCTATCAACACTTTTGGTAAAGATAAGTCTTCTCAGAAGTCCTGGTGTGGCACAAATGGAAGGAGAAGGTAGAAGGAGCCATCTCGGCTGCTGCCCTTGCCTGCAGCAGGAGGAGGAGAGAATGGTGCTGGTACAGCTACAGCAGGAAGTGTTTTCCATCCCCTGTAGCCTGTCTCAGTAAGGGGGCTATTTGTGAGCGGGTCTGGGCTATTCTGGGAAAAGTACCTTTTTTTTTTTCTTCAATAACGCAGTGTAGGAAAGATCAGCTTAGACTTAATATTGAAATGTGTTTCTAACCCTGTGTGTCATTGCCCATCTTGCAAGAGTTGCTAATGTTGTGATGTTGGTGCTTGCAAAGTTGCTTTTGCGCACCCCTGACCTGATTTAAACTCAAATCATGGTATTAATGTATGAGTACTGATGTAGTTGAGCCCAAATAGCTGTGAATGTAGCTGCTGTGGAGGGAGGAACCAGGGGTGTAACTGGATCTGCAGAGCTGGGAGGCTGCTGCAGTCCTTGGCAGAACTTCAGGGAAGGTCCATCATTCCTGCGGATAAGCGTGAAACACGAGGATGTAGGGAAGTGCCCTGATGATGCATCCTGTCCTTGGGACCCGTGCAGCGAGCAGCATTTTTGGGGGTTGATTGGGAGTTACTCCTAGTTGCAGTTGGAATAATGTCTTGAATCCATGTGGTCCTAATGAGCCTTACCAAGTAAGATGCTTATTAACTGCCCAAAGCAGCTCGCAAAATAATCCAAAAATAGCCCAGTGACTGGTTACTCTATCGCTTTGCTCCAGATCTGATCAGGATAGAGCAGAGTGCCTACATTTTGCAACATTAGCAGTGTATAAAGTCTTCCAGGAATGCTAACATGTAATCTGGTGGGTTTTGTTCTGTTTTTTAATCAAGTTTAATTTTTGTTTAAAGAAGTAAAAATTGTTTGATGTGTTTAGGGTAGTTTGATTTTATTATGATGATGATGATGGTGATTAATAAGTGATCATTACAGGTCACTTGAACTCACAAGAGCACCTGGTGGATGAGGTAATTTCTTAGGCTGCTGTTAGTGATCAGGTACACAACTGTTCGTGCTCTCCAGCCTTAGTGTGCGAGAAACTGCATCCATTTACAGAGATGTCAGATGTTCTGACTTGAAAATGCATTGAAACTTGTTCTGGGAGACTGGCACCGGTACAGCTATTTTAACATTTTGCATATGGATTTTTGTATTTTCACACTCAAGTTATATTTGTATTCTGGGGATGTTGTTAAGCTCTTACTAAAAATCAAAACAAAACCCAAAAATTGATGCTCAGCATGTCCAGAGATAAAGAAAGCAGCTGCCTTTTCTTGCTGCAATAAAAAACTAAGATGAAAATACTGTGTATGAAGCAAGATTTTGTGTGAGACTTGGACTGTGCAAGATCTCTGGAAGTACAGTTGCAAAGCTAAAGAAGAGCCGAAAGGCAGGAGGAGTTGAAGAGCGGTGAAAAGAACAGGCTGCACCAGTACTACCTGGCTTGTACCTTAAGTAAAAGTATCTGTAATCGGGTTTAATAAGCAGTGTTTGTGTAACCAATGCTAAAAAGACGGACTATTTCAGAGGTTCCTGTAACCAAGATGTGCTTCCTGTTGGGGTGAGAGAGATGTTCCTTGTGAGTTGGAGTGTGTGTGAATGGTGAATTAGCATCGATTAACGCAGAGGCGTGGTGGTGTAGGTAATGTCCTGTAAATACTGACAGGTGAGCATGGGGTGGCAGCAGTTGAGGAGAAAATGATCTGAGTCTCTTTCTGAGGTATCAAAAAAATGAAGTGTTAGAACTTGCAGTGGAGCAGCTCCTGGAGGGTTGATGCAGGGCTGGCATGTGCTTACCTTTGCTGGGATGCATCAGGCTTCTCCTGCAACTGAAGGCAAAGCCTCCCCAGGAGGCACTTTCAGCCTCTCTGCAGGATCTGTTGTTCTCAGGTGGGTAGCGTTTCTACCATGTTTGGTGTGAGTTCAGGAGGGAGGACTGCTGTTACATTTAGTGGTGTAATTGAAAGATGGGGGAAAAAAATGTCTATTAGCATGTAATAAAATGTCTTGTATGTAGTTCCCAGCTCTGTATGACGAGCAGTCGCTTATGCGCACATTGGGATTTTCTACTTGTCACCAGGTCACACAAACATTGTTGCAATAGGAATAATATTTCTAATATATTGGTGAGGCAAAGTGCCTTGCGTAGTCTTGGGGAGAAAACGAAAGCCACTGAAGTACTTCTGTAGATAAGGGTAGATCTTTCCAGAAGTCAGTTTTGCATCAGAGCTTGTGCCAGCAGGGAGTCCTTAAGCCAGCTAGCTGGACCCAACCTGGGATGTGAGTTCTGCGGAGGGGAATCTACTGTAGGGATACATTTGCTGTGAGTTGTAAATAGCTCTTCCTTCTTTGTAGGAAAAATGTGTGTCAGTGGTTAGGTTGCTAATTGTCTGCTGCTTTAATGCTCAACTCTTTCTCACAGTGACTGTTCTCTTATTTTAGGGCTGTTGTCTGGACCAATCTAGAAATCTTGCTTCTTCAAGCCCTAAATCTTAGCCTGCTGTCTCAGTGTTAATATTTGTGCCTTGGCCCGCAGGATACAGAACCTGTAAGCTGGCCAACATCATGTGTGACCCCTGAGATGTGGAAGTCATCTTCTGTGTTCCTAAGAGCCGCTCCTTCTCCCTGATGCCCATTGTATTCACATGGTAACACCGCATTTCAGTGGGCACACACAGCTTGGCTTGGGCACCGGGGATAACGTTACGGAACATTTACATGTCAAAAAGGGGAAGAAATGAACACAAGTTGGTTTTGAATAGCAGCGCTCTGTGTACCTCTCCCGGCTTATGTTAACATTCTTCACACAATGGGGCACTTAATGAGTTTGCAGATGGCCTGATTTGATTTTTTTGAAGTATAAGCTATCCCTTTCTTAAGGTGGTGTGGGGTGTTGTGTGATAGGGCTGAATATGGTGATGGTTTGCTGCTGGCGTGAGAAAGACAGGGAAGAACACAGAGAAAGGGAGGTGGGACTGGGGCATGGAGTGGGTAAGGGCAGCAGTGGCTGTGTAACGAGCGTCTCACTTCTGCAGCAAATTTAAGGCACTGATGGCATCGAACAGATAATGTCTAATTATGAAATAGTGGTTTTGTCTTAATTTCCCTTATTTTCAGTAATATTTTATGTCTGAACCTGGGACAGATTCTGAAATGTTCTGCTCTCATTAGAGGATGAGTCAGGTATCCTCCTTGTTTACTCTGGCAAGGTGTCGTAAAACTACAGTGTGTTATGTTGAGTAATTCCATGAGCTTGTACTTGGAGATCATGTGGGCCACTGGTGGGACAGCATTATTGCTGCTCGCTTGGAATACTGGCTTGCTTAATTGTTCTGCGTATCTGTTCTTGTCTAGAAAACATTAATGACTTTGGTAATACTAAGTACCAGCTTGGAAACAGGCTTTGGGTTTGAATTTTATTTAACTATCATGCTGCTTCTCAAAACAAAGCAAATACTTGTGCAATGTTAGTTGAAATTACTTTTAAAAAAGAACAGAAAGGCATCTTGGGAAACCATTCGGTTCCCCCCTGGCTCTCAGATAGGTTCAGCTGTACCGAAGTAATTACCAACAGCTTCTTTTAATAAAGTAGGCAGACTTCTGGTGATAAAGATGCTACAGCCTCTCGTGGCAGTCTGTTTTGGTGCTTAACTGTGCAAACACACATAACATTTTTTCAATATTTAGTCTGAGTTGCCATTGCTGTAGTTTAAGATCTTGTTAATTGTAATTTTTACAATAAACTGTTTCTCATGTAGAGTTTTTTCTTTTGTGATTGCAACTAACTTTTCAGTGAGTTGACCAGATTTTTACAGTTGTATCCTATAATCTTTACAGTTAAAACATTATTATGATAGCACAGTTAAATTTTTTTGTGTTCTTTCTAATATAATACTTCAAAAATGGTAAAATTATTTTTCTAACTTGGCAAACAGGTTGAATCATTTATTTTGGACCAAGAAGATCTTGATAACCCAGTACTTAAAACCACGTCGGAGTTGTTCTTATCGAGCGCTGCAGAAGGTGCGGACTTGAGAACCGTGGATCCAGAAACACAAGCAAGACTAGAAGCCTTACTGGAGGCAGCAGGTACTTTCTTTGTGTAGTTAGTCTGAACGCAGCTTGCACATAGATCTGGCAACCTGTAAATTTTGATCCTAGTGAAATATTCACACGTCTGGTAATTTACCATGATGATGGGGAACAGAACATGGAAAGCAAGCTCATATTCTTACAGGTGTTGAGGGTTGCTTGGTCCAGTCTTTCTGTACATATAAAGTTAGAAAAGTTAATTCAATTAAATGGTATTTCATTGACCAGGTGAGATTACCTGTGTTACCAGAGGGAGGAGTAAGGGGGAGAGAATGGAAGATGGTAGCCTTCCTAAAATGACATTTTTTCCCTGCTGCTTTGGTCAACATATAATTATTCATTCATTACTCCAAAAATTTACAGGTGAAATACTTCTCTGTTGTGACTTTCACAAAAATATTTTTCTGTTTTGTAGTTCTGAGCTACGAGTGTTAGAAAATACGTATTTAATGTTCATGTTTCAGAACCAAGCTAGATGAACATAGTGCTGCTACATCTGTTACTTCTATAGTGAAAGCTTGGCTAATTTCAGTCTTCCTAAGGTTTGTGACTCAGATGTTTGCAGTGGATTTGAAAATTATTTGTCAGTTTCAAAATTCCAAGGACAAAAAGATGTAAAAACCTTGCTTTGAAACAAATCCTGTTTGATAACTGTGGGTGCCTACTCTGACTACTAGTGGTGCGCTGAAACTGGAGGTTTCAGACTAGCTTTGAACACTCTGAAGATCTTGATAAAACAGCATTTGTTTGCAGGTGTTTAGATGTAAAGCTATGTACAGTCTTAGGGAGAGCTTCATTCTGAGGAAACAGCAGTGGCAGGGGACTCAGGCTTTGGCTCTCTTTGCATTTTGAATTTGTTAAAAACCCAGCTTACAACAAAGCATAACTTTTTGTCAGCAGAAAGTTGCAGCAGCCTATTTAAAGGAGGTCCCCTAAAATGGCTCTAACCTGATAAAACTCTTTGGGAACAAACTTTGCTTTGCAGGGAAGATAGACTATTTCTGGGATACTCTGGACACAAAGGGAATTTGAATAATCTGATCCCTTTTTAAGCACTCTTTACAACGAAAATCAGTTGCAGTTTCTCTCAGGTACCTGATGTGGGTGTGTCCCAAACCCTACTGCTAGCTTTGAAAATTGTCAGCGGAGGTGTCTGGTAGTCTGTCTGAGGTGTGTGCTGGTAGCTAGAATTGCAGTGTTCAAAATGATTTCGTGGTGTTTAACACATCAGGGAGGTACCATTGCTCCTTGTAATGCCTATGAAAATGCTTCCGTTAGATTTCTAAGCAGTAGTTGGCTACTTGTCCCCGGGATTAGAGGATTTGTTTTTAAGCTGAGGTTTCTGTGCTTTGACTTCCCGAGTGCTTGGTGTAAGGATGCAGGAAATGGGCAGAACAGAAAGAATCTGGAAAGAAGAGTGCTTTCCTTTGGTGTTCCATCTCCCTCTCTCAAAAGACTGGACAAAATTAATGCCACTTGATTAATGTGTGAGATCAAAAGACTGAAAACACTCTTGAGAAAATCTTCTAGTTAAGCTGTACTTGTCTTTCCCACTGAGAATTCGAACACTAAAAATATCATTAGACTAACCTAAAGGAGAGACTGAGAATCTGGTAGTTTAGTAATAAAAGCCATAATTTGAAAGTGATTGAAAAAGCAGCTGGTGTTTCTGGGGGATGTTCACTGAGTTTCTCTGGCTGGTTTGCCTGAAAATACCCTTTCCAACCTTAAGTGAGCTTCTAGGTTTCCATCATGACAATAAAGAAAGTGGCCTAGGGTTGGGACTTCATGTTGTTTTGCAGTTTGGCAAAAGCAAGCGATTTCTCCTGCTATTTCAGTCCCATTTTAGTTCCTGACATTAGGGTTAGCTTGTAAAAGTAGATGGGCGGAACTATGGCTCGAACAAGTAGTTTAGCTACAGCCTTGTCTGATGTGGTCTGATGATCCCCTCTCCTGTGGGAGGCTTGTTCCGAACTTACAACCTGGAGGAAAATAGTCTTGCATTTAGTGTGTCAGATTTCTTAGGGTTTCTCACATACAGGGTTCGTGGCTGTGTCATTAGGAGCTTAATGAGTATGACTTGCTAAACGAGTTTTGCTCATTCTTCATGAATCCTTTAATGCTCAGATCTCACATGGACACGCTGTTTATTAATTCTGGAAGGTAAGTACTAGCAACTGCAGCCAGATGGGAGAATGCTCTGCAAATTACTTATGCAGAAGTTTTCAGCCATCGCATTCTTTAAGATTTGTTGGTGTTTTGTTTTGAAGTAGCTGTCTTGATTGGAGAGCCAGTTAGGTCTGCACGTGCTAGTGTAGAGGCCAGAGGTTAGTTGAACTGCTTAAAAATGTTTCTATACGTTATATTTACCCATCATAAGTGCTGGATATCTTTTCACAGTTCAGCTTGTTTATTCTATTTCCAAGAGGACTTAAAATATTTTGTGGTTTTGGATGCTGAGGTTGACAGCCTTAAGTAGAATTTCTAGCAAGAGGGTTGTGCCTCCACCCCAACATAGCAGCAAGTACATGTGTATTTGCGTACACACGCGCACACCACAGCAGTTACATCCTTTGTGTTTGCTAGGTCCTCGGACAGCCTGGCTGCTGAGCTTCAGTTTGGACAACCATACTTCCTTCTGTAATCTGTTTAAGCAAAGCACAGGCACTTTGTTAATGAACAGCTATCTTTTAAACAACAGTCAGTGATTGTGTTATTTCACAAAAAACCTAGTTTTACCTTCTGAAGACCGAGAGACTTCACTGTTCTGTGGATATCATAAATATGACTTGTTTTCATCTTCAGAAATTGAAGATAAATTAAAACAATTGAATCCTGTTCTTTGGGAAGTTATCCTAAACAAACCAAGTCTTTTGTGTACCTTCCTTCAGTCTGCCTCCTAGTAGCAAAGAAGGGATTGATAGGTAAAATAGCCCATGGGAACAGAACCATTCTGTTTGGAGAGGTTTCCATTTTTCAGACTGTAATTAAACAGATTCTTAAGAGTTCTGACAGTGGGTTCATGTTCTGCACTGGAAACATTCAGCTCCACTGTTATTTAGAGTGCTGTTAATTTCTTAAAATAATATTCCAGCTCTTGAAGAATCATGGTTCTTTGTGGATCTTCAGGAAGGTTGAGTTTCCTTTTTAGGGACAGCAGTTGACTGTTGGAGGATGAGAGCTGTTTGCTGCTGTGAACGAATGGTTACAGTGTTCCCAGCTCCTGTTCTTCCTGGCAGGTTCCTTGGTGGGCCACTCAGCAGATGCTCTTAAAAGGGCAAACTTGCCTCCAAAGAGTTGGGGGAAGTTTGACAGGTTAAAGCTGTTTCATTTTCTGGTCCCGCCTTTTACAGGTGTCAGGAAGGGAAAATGACTTGCATGTGTAGTGCAGGCCTCTTGCAGCACAGGTTGTTTCTTAAAGAGGATAGGGAAAGGTGTTGGGTGAAGCATGTGGTCAAATAAAAATCCTGGATGCCACTTTGGTGTATTCTGCACCCAAACCACAGAATTCCATAGGAAGTTGTAAAATGTCAAAATGTTAATCCCTGCACTTGGAATACCCTGGTTGTAGAGTTCCAGTGTGGTTTTCCTCAGTTTTCTAGGGAGTGATATAGAACGTAACAGAACTGATTTTTAACTTGAGATTGGGTGCCTGTATCCTTACCAGCAATTCTTTTGAGCGTGTTCCTTCTCAATCTGAGTGTTGAGGCACTTTGGCAAGGAAGCATCCAGAACTAGATGCAGAAGAAAGTGGTAAAGAAACTCTTTGTCTAGCATTGGAGCACTTGGTATTCCTGTGGAGTACCTACACAGGGAGGAGTTTTGTTATCAGTGAGTTCTTCAGGAGCTCTGCTATAAGAGGTTTGTGAGGAAACTCTGAGTATTTTGGAGAGGAACCGTGTTCAGCCAAGAGTTTGCTTACTCAAACAGATGAGTGGTCCATCCTTATGATCAAACAGGGGGCAGAGTTATAAACATGTTGAAATAAAAGATAAAGGTGACGAGAGACCCTCACGTAGAGGGTTTGGTGTATTTGAGACCCCAAAGTCTGAAATGATTAAATGCAGTGTAAAGGGTGAAAGAGAAATACAGTTTTAGCAAGGAGTGTCTTCTGTGAACACCTGGTGAATTGAGGAGCCAGGTCAGGCGTGAGGGTCGAGCTGCTTTTTGGAAAGCTGGTAGGATGGAGTGGGATGGGGGACACACACACACATGGGCTGTGTATTCTGGAACTGGGGGAGGCAAAAAGTGGAAGTAATCACCTACTTAGTGGAAATACAGAACACAGGCCGAAATATGAATGGGCCCAGATAAAATCTGCCTGCTTTAGGATAAACTGAAAGGGTAAAGTGAGATTCAGCAATTGTAAAATTGAATGCTTTCCAGTGTGTGTATGTATCTCTGTATTTACCCACTTGCCGAGCTGTCGACCAAACCTGCTTTTTTTTTATTTTGTGATGTGACCAAATCCATTCGTTATTCACTAACAGCAAGGGTTTGGGTTTTTTTTTTTTCATTAAAATAAATAAATCATATTTGTTCCCCTAACATTAGATAGACCGGTGATGCAGCACTGCCGCGGGTGAGCTGTGATGCAGCACTGCCGGGGGTGAGCTGTGGTCTGAAACACCAGTTCAAAAGGTGCACGGCTCACTTTCATCCTGCACGGAGACACCCCTTGGAAAGTGCCAGAAACTGGGCTAGATAAATCCTTTGATCATGTTGTTTATGATCAATAAGATTCATGTGTGGACCCAGTGTTTCTTTTCTGAGGGCTGATGAGTAACTACCTTGTGATTTAAATGGAGGTGGGCATCTAACCCATTAGAAACTTAACCACTGATGGGGTATCCAAACCCCGCTTCAAACCGAGGGCCGCAGAAAGCGGGTGATTCACGCTTGTCAATTTAATGGCTGCACCTCTGTGCTCGTGGGGTATAACAAAGACGTTTCTGGATCTGCACTGCTGTTCTTGAATAAAAAAGAAAGACAGGGAGGAAAATAGGGAGCAGAGGAGATTGCTGGAATTTGAGCAAGATGGAACTTTATTGTAAGAATGTGGCAATATCAGATTTGAAGTGTGTTTAGCCACCCTCAACATGGCAAAAGTCTTACCTCAGTCCAACTACTTGAACTGATCTTTTTTTTAAACCAAAAAAGACTCTTCGCCCTAATTTGATCTGGTCTGAAACACCTGGTGTTGTATGGATGCAGTATATGGGCCAAATAAGAGCAAGAGTTGTCATTAAGAAAGCTCAAACAGGCTTCATCCGAGGCGTTGCTTTAGAGATCAAAGCTGTGCTACTGCCAACATCAGCACTGTCCTACGGACTGGGAAAATGCTTCCTTCGGACGTACTGGCACGTTACAGTGACTTGCTCGTTTTCTTTCTTCGCCATCTAAAGATTCAGAGTGGGAAGGAATATATGGTATGTGAAACGTACGGCTGTGTTGTGCTGTTGAGTAAGTTGGACAAAGAGCCTGAATTTTGTGCATGTAATTGAATTATTAATATTACATTTCTCTGAGGTTTTGCGTGATTTAAATATTTTTTCTAATCTAGTAGGCTTTTAGATTAAAAAAGGTCTAGTCTAATCCTACTCTTAGTCAAATTAACTTCCATACTTGGAAAGTGTGTTGCCACTTCTTGGCTCTTTTTCAGCTGGGTTTTGCTGTGAAGCATGGTTTCAGTGCTGTAACACTTACATTGATGCTTTTAGGTATTGGACAGTTAAGTTGTCTGACAAGATCCCAACATGATACTTTTGGAATTCTTTGGCAAAGATGATTCTGAGATTTTAACTCTTCCTCAGCAGGGGTAGGGAGTGGGAAGAGATGGGTCAAAAGTTACAAGTTTTAATTTATGAAGTATTGAAGTTGGCCAGGGTGCCCCTCAGTCTCTTAAGTTGCCTTATTTACATATGCATTTACATTGCATATTTACAGCTCTCCCTTTACCTGTCTATATGTGTATTAGAGGTCCCTCTTAATCAGCCAGTGTTTTATGACTGCACCTTAAACAACTTGCCCAGTTCTCCTTTTAACGTGACTTGGATTTTTTTTATTAACTCTACTTCTCCTTTCTATTTTACTTCTGCCATATTTTATTTTTTGTGCAAGTTGGATTCTTCTGCAAGATAAAATTACCTTTGTTCAGTTTTCCTTGTTCCAGCGTGGGGATATTCCTGGGTAAAAGCTTTTTCCCATTCAGTATTGTTTTCAGGACTTCTTGTGATATCAGTGCTTGGAGTAGCCTTGGCCAAGGAAGGAAAGTAGGGAGGGTTTGGGCAGGAGAAAGGCAGCAGCAATTACTGACAGCCCTATGTAATGCCTGGATTGAGATGGAATCCAGCCTGTACCAGGAGGAGATCCTACTCTTTTTTTTTTTTTTTTTTTTTTTTTTTTGCTTCCTTCATCCATCAAAGTGAAAATAATGGCATTCAGGTTTGCAGTGGGGTGCAGAAGCTTACTCTGGGTTTTGTGCTACTGCTGGCCGTTGGCTCAGAGCTGGCTGCGTGGTACTGTGGTCTGTACTGGGGAGCTGGTGCCCCGGCAGCACACCAGGGGCTTGCTGTGGGACAGCCAGTAAGCGGCTTGTCTGTTGACAATACATTGAAGCAAGTTCTTGTCTTGGTTGTCTGGAGGTTTGTGCTAGAGTTGGTAAATAAAGATCTTGCACAGCCATGTTGCTGGTAAGCAAGTTATGTGGGTCTGTGATACTGATCGGGTCCAGGAAAAACCAGAACACTGGCTCAAGCCACAGTGCTTAAAGCTAGTGTCTGGTACGTGCTGCTGTGGGCCCAGATGTCTTACCACAAATACGTACAAATATCTGAAGGGTGGGTGTCATGAGGACGGAGCCAGACTCTTCTCAGTGGTGCCCAGCACCAGGACAAGGGGCCATGGGCACAAACTGAAGCAGAAGAGGTTCCAGTTGAATGTGAGGAAGAACTTGTTGACTTTGAGGGTGCCTGAGCCCTGGCCCAGGGGGGCTGTGGAGTCTCCTTCTCTGGAGATATTCAACCCCCGCCTGTCCACTGTCCTGTGCCCCCTGCTCTGGGTGAGCCTGCTTGAGCAGGGGGGTGGGACTGGGTGAGCTCCAGAGGGCCCTGCCAACCCCTACCCTGCTGGGATTCTGGGAATCTGTATCTCACCGGTGTATGGGGTGGTATCTTTTCATGTTCTTCTGTTTCACTCGTGTGCATGCTGCCTCTTTCCAAGCAGATGGGTACTGGTGGGATTCTTTCTTTAATGCCTGTGTGAGAGGGGAGCATAGATGTTAGCCTTGTGAGATGGAGCAGTTACTACACTTGCAAGCTGGAGTTCATCACAGCGTAACTCCTCTCCCTAAGTGCATCAGGAGAGTGAGGAAGGAGCAAGGAGGTGGAAAAGCCTGTATCTCCTGCTTGTGTCTCCTGCAAGAAGACTCTCTTAATAGTTTATTAAAACCCCTGCAGTCATGCAGACTTGGGTTGTAAGTTTGCATTTCGGATTGTTTTCTGCATTTCTTGGTCATGCAGTTTCCTTAGCACATGATGATGAAACCAGTGTTCAGAAGTGCTCAAACGGAGTCTGAGTGTTCAGTGAATGATTCACAGCATGCAGAAGATCTGATCCGGATCTCCCCACTCGTGTTCCAGTTTTTTTGATGTTCTGTAGCTTGATGGCGAAGTGTGGTGGCAGCAACCAGTGGCAGCCACTGAGCTTCATGCCAGACAGACTGGTGGATTGGGTCGGGAGTCTGAATGTGTGGCCACCTCTTCTGGGGCTGACTGGAAGGGCACGGTGTGGAGAGCAGGGGTAGGGGTGAGATGTAGGGTGGCTGTGTGGGGAGCAGGGGTAGGGGTGAGGTGTAATGCAGCTGTGTGAGGAGCAGGGCTGCTCGCTGCCCTTTTATGCAAGGGTTGCTTAAATGGTCTGTGACGAGTGTCTGGGGGCATGTGAGAGGAATTAACTCAGCTCTTGCTGGCAGACCTACAATGCGTTGTTCTTCTATCAGTTTTGTAATGGTATTAAATATTTGGGTTTTTAAAGTGTCAGACACAACAGATTGTACTGAGTCATGAATACGTTGGGGTGCATGGTATAGCAGGTGAACCTTGCTTTTTTCAGTTGGTAACCTGTGACAAAATGTTACTGTCGTGCATTTAGGAAGTAATTACAATAAACAACTTTCTAGGAAAACAAATGATAATACAGTATATGCATAGCATAAATGATCAAATTCTGATTGTGTCTAGAAAGTCAAGCTAGTTTTCACCAGATCAATGAAAAATAAAATTATGTAAAATATACTCCCACTCATCTTTGCTTCTATTTATGGAAGCAAGTGGCTTTCGTGCAATGGGGCATGCGTGCCTTCATTGCCTGTTACAAATAATTTTCTACCTTTTTAAAGACCTGAGTTTGAAAGGTATGAAATTTGAATGAATTTAAATCTCTTGATTTAAAACAAGTAGTGGTACATTCAGCATCTTGCATAAAAATGGAGTTTATCTGCTTTGTGAATGAAGTATTTAAATATTTGAAGATTCAACACATACTAGGAAACTTCAAAAAATAAAATTGCATTGCACAAATTTATCCTTGTATCCATGAAGAAGATGCTTGCTGGGGGAATAAAAGGCACAGTGCAGATTTGTAACAACGTTTTTCCCTGTGTAACACAGCATTCTCTCTAAAGCAGCAATTACTAACTGGTCATTTAGCCATCCCCTTTTCCTCAAATTCTGTACAATTTCATAAAACTTTCTGAAAATTAGAGCTGAAAGAAATCTCCTTAGATTCAGTTTTATCTCATCTTCCTTCTCCCCAGGCAAATTCAGCTGTGCTTGTGTCACTCCTGCCGGGTGGCTTTGGGAACTGGTTAGACAGTGTCTGCAGCACTGGGAGCTCTGCGCTGCTGAGCTGCAGCCCTCGGGGTGAGAAGGTTTCTCTGAGCACCAGCCCTCTGTCACAGCTGCAGTGCGTAACGTGGGGGTGAAGGGGTACTGCTCTGCTCTGGAAGAGCTTCACGGGGGAAGGAAGAAAGCTGTAGTAAAGCAATTAGTGTTTGGTTTTTTTTTTTAATGGAGTTGCTTTGGCTGCTTGTTTTATGCATCACATCCAAGTTCAGTGTTCCCTTTTTCAATGTAGCTGTCCTTAGAACTGACTTGCAGGCTTCTGCAGTTATCCTTCTCAGAGCACTCTTTTACTTTTTTTTTTTGGGCTAAATAACACCAAATCTTTCTCTGCCCTTAAATCATGCTATTTAGCTTTCATCTCCTCTTGTTCTCCTCTGCAGGCTCTGTACATGATCTCTGTTCTTCATAGCTTGTTGCCCCAAATTGGTCAAGTTGAGCTCCATTGATGCATGGAGGTTAGGAGCGTTATTTCATCCATCCTGCAAGGTGTGCTTTTGTTTATACATCTCAGTCTGTTGTCGGCTTTTGCAGAAGTGTTGGTTTACAAGTTGAATATGACCAACTTTTCCAAAGAACTGTTACCTGAACAAACTATTCTGTATTTGTGCAGTTGATTATTCCTGAGTGCATACAGATATATGTAGTTGCTGACACTCCTGTTTGGATACGTCCTTTAAAAAAGCTTCTTGAATCTGAGTCTTTGTAAAGGCTAAAATTCTGTTTTTCCTTTCAAAGAATTGTGTGGCTTTTGAGTAACAGAGGAAGGCTACTGTGAGCAAGAATATTCTAACCAGCCTGGCCTGGATCCTGCTTGGCTTTGCCTTGTATTGCCAAAACCAAGCAAGCAGCATGTTTTGGAAGTCTCTCCAGGGAAAGGAGCATGTAGGGAGATTTAACAATGAAAAGAGGAGAAACTTGCCATGTGGCTATGCTGCTCTTGTAGTGAGCATGCCCAGTGCCAGATCTGCCTAGACTGCAGAGTAAGAGATAGAACAACTTTATTTTAGCCTTTACGCAGATAAGAGCAAAGACTTGGAGAAAAATAATGGAAGACGTTTGCTTTAGTGAATTCTTAATTGGCCAGACTTTTCCATACATGCTATTGGAAGCAACTCCATCCAGAAGCTATCCATTGGATTAAGGCTGGTTACAGTTTCTCTCTGCATTGTGCTCCAAAGAAGCTTAGTAAAATTTGTGCTCTCTGATGCCACGTGTTGGATTCTCTGATGGACCAAAGCTCCATCTACAGAAGCTGAGCTTCAGAGACACGGACCTAGGTGCAAGTCCATCTCCTGATGCACCTGTGTTCTCTTTACTTTTGAACTTTAGGAGGATGCTGCAGAGAACAAAAAGGTGTGATGGTAAGAGTCCCCTGGACTGCCCTTGTAGAGGGGTGTGTTTTTCTAATGCATTAACAGTAGGTGGGAGTGTTCCCTCTTCAAGTTGAGTCATGGTAAAATAAATTCCTTATTTTCTCTCAGAATACTGTAGCATCCTGATTTTTGGTTTTGTACTCTGTAACCTCCTGTGATGCTTCCAGAGACCTTACTTTGGGGATGTTTTGTTACGCAGCATATATGTAATGGCAGTACCTGAAAGGCTGTGGATCTTAAGTAGAGGAGAGGTTTCATGAACAGATTAAGTGTTCCGTTTGAAACATGAATTTATACACTAGTCTGTGCTATACGCCATTAGGGTGGGAATTTTTTTTAAGAATTGGCGCACTTGCTTAGCCTCTGAAAATACTTGGCTATTTTGGCTCGCTTTGCCATACATGTTTGGCATAAACTGGGGGCTAAAAGTCCATGGGCTTCTGGGTTAATTCAATGATGTTTCTGGCCCTCAAAGTTTACTCTTAGTTCTTTGCTTGAAAATGTGTTTTCAATTTTTTTTCTTCCCAGATGGTCACTGAGTACTGTACTGAGCCAGAGCTACTTTCTGATTCAGGAAAGCAACTGCAACCCATTTGGACTCAGTTTCCCACTGAATGCTAGAAATTTGGAGAAAAGAGTTCAAGGGGGGATGTTTGCCCATAAATAGTATTCAAAGGTGATCTCCCTGCATCTCCCCTGTGCACGGGGGTCATATCCCGGTGTTGGTCTCTATAGGGGTATGGTACTTTTCCTCCATAAGCCTTCGGTTACTCAAAAAGGAGAAAGTATTTCTACTCTTGTCTCCTCCTGCCACTAAATAGGTGAGAGTGTCTGTAAAGTAACTTGGTTTTAAAGGTCAGTAAAGTAGATGAGATGTAAAATATTTGGCTTGGCTAGACTGCTAGAAGTCAAGAATAGGACATAGGTGTATCTGCTGCAGCATTAATAAATTTGTTCTTCTCTTGATGTTTCTCAGGGCTATGTGGGGTTTTTTGTTGCTTATTACCCTCCCACCGTGGACGGTACCATTTCCACGTTCCTCCTTCCCATGTTTCAGTAGCAGCCCTAGCTCTTTGAGGTGTATCTTTCACCTTCTTGAAGACAATTTTCAGGCTTGAAATGAGGACATACTAGTTTTTCTCTCTGATAAGGCATGGAAGGAAGAATCAGGAATTAAAGAATAATTGCCTACTGTTAGCCTCAGTATTTTTCTGTAAAAATAACGAAATAAACCTTGTAAATTTTTCTATATTTGACGGCACGAAGTAAAGGATTTATTTTGAAGCTCTCCTTACAGAGGTGATGATTTCTGCTTCTGGATCTCTTACAGAGTTGCTGTCTTTAGAGTTGTATGGGTAAATATTGTAAGCACTGCAACCTCAAATAAAACAAATTCCCCAAGAGTGACTTGGAGTTTCAATGCTACTTTGTATAAGCAACCAGAAGCAGTCTGATTCTTTTTTTCTCAGTTTCTTGCCTGATTGCTTCCTTGAAGTACAGGAGTGTCAGAGCTGGTGTCCAAAGCTCTGAATTTGGAACCTAACTCCCTTGATTCTTGCTGGGGTACTTGTGGATGGTGCCAGTTCTTCCACATCCATTTAGCACCGTGTAGCGTGACAATAAGCCAGTTGTGTGCTGGTACGCATGTGGCAGGGTGGGAGCAGGTGACTGCCCGCGCCGGGGGAGATGTGCTGAGTCTGCCACAGGAGCGTGCGTCCATTTGAAAGCTAAACAAAGCCAGGCAAACTATTCCGCTTGTGGCTGAAGTTTTCCCTTAGCTAATCACAGTAATACTGGCAAGCGTGATACACCCAGAAGAGCATTTGTTTTAAACGCATAAACGTACTTGAATACTTGCTGGTGCTGTGGCCCTGGAAAAGATGTTGCAGGGGGAGGGAGGAGAGGGCTGGTAAGGGAAGAGGCATCTAGCACCCAAGTAATTTGCTGTGATTTTGCTGCCATGGCAGATCTTTCTGGATGTGTATCTCTGGCTTTTATCTACGCTAAGGGTGAAAAAACCCCTTAAAACAAAATCCCTGACTTGGTCATTCAAAAAAAATATTGAAAATTAAGTAATGTACCTCCCGTTCACCTGTAATGTACCTCCCATTTAATCCTAGAGAAGCACCAAAACAAATTCAAGTCCAGAGTAATGTAGATGTTTATAAACTAGTGCTTAATCCCATCCTTGTCCTTTATAATTGGGATTAAAGTTAGCATTGTGTTTTGAATATTCCCCTCAAATGCAAGACACTTTCTTACAATTAAAAAGAAGTTAGAAAGGAGGCCTTAGTTGCTGTGGGTAAAAGTGGTTTGTGTTTTTTTTTTAATTAAAACCCAAAACAATCACCGAACAAACAAAAAACCCCCAAACCAGAGCAAACCCCAACAATTTACTGGAACTGGTAGAATTAGCTGCTACTCTGTGACTTGTTTAATAAAAACACCCAAGTTACTGTCAGGCCTTGTACAATGCCTGGAGCTAGCTCATATACCGAGGGCAACGTCCAGGGTATTGGGACTTTTCTATAGCATGCAGAATTTTTTTCCTGAATATTCCAGTGAGGATGCCTAGAAGGCGTCAGATCTTTACAGACTGAGAAAGTCTGGAAGAAGAGTAGTTTGTGTTGCGGGAATGATCCCTGGCTTGGCGTGTGCCTCACAACCGTTGTCGGTGCTGGGTTCCAAATGTCCCAGGATTAGAGCAATTTCTCAATGACTAATTGTGTCTGACTCTTCCCCGTTGCAGTGCTTACCTAGCAATCCCCGCGGATGTCTGTCAAGCTTTTGGTTTGGTTGGGGCTTTTTCTTTTTTTTCTGGGCTGGTCGTCTACCTCAGCTCTGAACTCCTGATGAGTAAGCAGTACCTGTGTGCCTGTGCTTGCATTTGATATGTCTTGCAAGCCAAAACACAGCTAGTTTGAACGAACCTCTTCTGTAGGAGTCTCCATTGCCACACCTTGACAAGATCTGGTTTTGCTTCTTGTCTCTTGTCCTCTGCTGTTCTTTCTTTTTTTTAAAGCCAGGTTCCTTGGAGAAACAAAGCTTTTTTTTTTTTTTTTTCCAGTACAAAATCTTGGGGCTGAGGAAAATGTTCATTCCTCCCCTCCTTTCTGTCTCCCTTCTCCATCTTGTTGCCTCTTGAGTATGCTGGCTGAGCAGATGCTCTGGCCAGCAGGGATGTGTGGGATCAAAGATGGGATAAGCCAGCAGGTCCATGTTGACTGAAGCCTGGCTGCTAGGGGTAGAGAGTAGGAACTGCAGGCCAGGGGCTCATGGTGCATATGGAGTAGTTGTTTGCTATTATTGGCTGTAGTATCTCATAGGTGTGGGAATGTACTCACTGGCTTTTGGACCAAGGCTTAATTCTTCCAAAGATACTTCAAAACAACAAAACCCAACGGGGGGGGGAAGAAGAAAAGGAGAGAATGCGTGAATGCTCCAGACCAATCTGGACAAGTTCAGCATTAATGTCTGTTCTGTTCATCATGATGTTAAATTTTTGCTTCTCTGGTAGAGGAAATAGGAACACTTTCTTGTACTTGAATATAATACTTCAGGCTTTGTGTTGAGCTACAAGCCCTCTCGTATTCTCCCCTGAGCTTTAGCTTTGTTTAAAGCAATTCAGCCATTGAATTGCTGTTTAAATGATGACTGCGACAGAACTGGCAATTTTTTTTACTGTATTATTGCTTTTGTCCTACTTGAAGCTGCTTCTTTAAAGCATGAGGTAATCCAAGAGGCAGATACCTCTCCCAGATGCGTATATGCAGTGAGATGGGTGAAAAAGCTGTTTGCTGATGACGAAGTATGTCTGGAGCTATAATGCAGGAATAATTCACAATGATCCCACATTAACAACGTGTAATGTATATGGGATCGAAGTGTATTTAGCTGAGTGATCAGCATGATTTTATGCACATTCGTGATGAATGGGATGAATGTGTCTGACGGTCCTGGTTCCTGTAAGGAAAGGACAGTGTTGAGGATTGTACCTGGGAACTTGTCACCTTGTAGTAAGGCAAATGTTTTGTTGCTAGAGATTTAATTGAAAAACAGAAAGGTTGGGTTTCTTTATAAAGGTATTTGATTAGGAGCCAAACTTTGGACACTGTGACGGGGGGCAGAGGTGGAGAAGGTGTGCAAGGTGGCTGAGGCGGTTTAGTGGCTGTTTGCTGTCACCATCAGGCAGGCACCACCAGAGCTGCACAGCACAGAGGAGTTTTCTCTCCTCTTGCCCAGTTCTGGTGGTGGTTACAAAGACCCTTTGCTGGTCAAAGTAATCTTGCTGTGCTGGTAGAAAGAAAGCTCCCTCGTCTTTTCCCAACTGGGAGAGCAGTGGGGTTGGTGGGAGTGCCTGGGGAAACCCAGGGAGAGGAGGAGGACTGAGTCATCTTCCTGGCAGAGGCCAGATATTAGATCAGCGCAGAAGAGCTTGTGTTATTTCAGCTTTAGAAAAGGTAACTCAATTTTCATACAATGGGAGAAAATGGATGCTTGGAGAAAGCTTGAAAGAAATCAAAGTGATAGAAAAATTTAGAGTTGTGCCGTAGCAAAGTCTGTCACGGTCAGGAATTGAAGTGAGATGCAAGAGCATGAGGAGATAGCTATGGATAACCTTTGTGGTATTATTCCTTCCTATTTAAACTCTTACATGGTAACACAACTGTCACAATCTTTTATTTTAGTGTATTAAGTTAAAATGTGTGATATTCCGTATCTGTCAAATATCTGTATTCTTTCTTGCATTCTGAAAACAAAGAAATAGGTGAGGTGGGTTGGTGGGGAGGCGTTGGATGAGACTGCAGGCTGTTTGGGGAGGTTGGGATTTTGCTGGAAACATCTGTAATCTGTGCAGAGCTGTGTTTTCATTGCTGAATTCGCTTACCGGGCTTCCAAACTTCAGTAAAAGTGGAGGTTGCTGGCTAACTTGTGAATCACCTGACTAGGTAACCTGGTATCAAAGTAACGTGAGACTAAATTGCAGTCTAATGGGGAAACTCTCAGAAGAAATGTAAATGTTAACGTGTATTGACTGCTTAACGAGAATTCATGTTTGTGCTGAAGTACAGAAAATTAGTTTTCAGATTTTGAGGTATCTCAGCACACTGATGTAAAAGCAGGTGATCCCAAAAAGGGACCCTTGTCCTCAGGATGTTACCAGAATACCAGTAAGAAGGAATTGTGGCTGGGGAAGTACTGCCTAGCTCTTGATTCTGAAAAAGGAAAATCTCACTGCTGCAGTTGCCATACTAGAAAGCAGAGAGAAATGTCATCGAGACTTCTGGCTCCTGCTCTGACAACTACATTGAAATGTATGGAAATGCAAATATAATATTAAGAGTTTGCAGTGCCAAGCAAGTGAAAAGTTAGAAGCTGGAATGAAGGGTAGCTTTCTCCAGTGGCATGTGCATGGCCTTTTGGGTTCTTTCAGACATCCCCTTTCACATGTGGATACTGCTCAGGCCGGTGAGCCCCTGTTGTTTTTAGGAGTGGGGATTTGTGACAAAGGGATATTTTGAGGTTAGGACCATGAAAGACAACCCAGGAGAATAAAAGGATATTTCTGCTTTTGCCAGAAAATGCTTAGCAGATGATCTGAACATGATTTTTCAGATTGCATTGGAAATGTTGGTTTTGGGTGTGATGGTTTGCTGTCAGGAATCTGATTTGTAGAAATTGAAAGCTTGGCTGCTCTGGAAGTCTGTGGGGAACTGTGATGGTGACATATGAAATATTGTCAAATGCTAATTACTCACACCCCCTAGCCCCCCAAGCTGTATCTCTTAATTTCATGCTAAATGAGTTTTATTTAGCATGCACAAATACTAATTGAGGAGAATAAAAATAAAAGTTGCAGCTAGTGAATTCTGTTTGTGCCATGAACTCAGTGATACAGGGGGGAAAAATACAGTTTCATAGTGCAGGTTTGTATCAAATGTATATAAAAGGGTAAATTCTCGTGTTTGGAATAGTTACAACAAGGATGTGAAGGTTTCAGTGCCCTGGAGCCCCAATCAGACTACAGTTTTGATATTCAGTGGTGAAGACATGTGCTTGACTTGGAAAAGACTGAAAAGCCTCGATGTGAGGGTGGGGTTTTTTTAGTGTTTTAGAAAACAAAGCTAAAATGAACCCTAGCATATCGAACCTGTACTGCTCCCTGCCTGGGATTAATGGTGTTGGAATGACCACTTGAAAAATGGAGAAGCATCCTGGTTACTGCTTTTCTCATAAAGAAACTGTAGGCTCTACCTAGGCTAAAACATCTTTGAAATGGGAAATTTCAAAGGATCAAACAGTGTTTTTTCCAGGAGATCTGGGTAAGAAAAAAAATACCCTTTTTGGAGGGAAGAAACTTCTACAAGATTTAGGTAGTTGTGGTCTAAATAGTTCAGCATTGTGTAATAACAATGTTTATTCTCTGTGGTTGTCATCAAGAGTTGTTCGTGTCTTCTCTCTCCCCTGCTGGGTTTTCTCTCCTAAGGGATTTGGAATTTGCCACCTTTCTCCTCTCCTTCCCCAGGCAAACCAAATTTTTATATTTTTACAAGCCTTTTGCTATCTTGAGGGCATGTTTCAGAGATGCCAGGATTTTAAATAGTAGTGCTGCCGTTAATTGTCTGATTGTTTTATGCTTTTGGACCTGAAGTTCGGCACAACTTCAAGTTTCCTTTGCGCAGTACTGAATGCTGTCTTTCTGCCACTAGTGGCAGCTCCTGATGTCACATTAAGCCAGCAGAACTATTTGCAAGATAATTCTTCTATTGTGATTTGGAAGATGGCAAAGGCTTATTCAAAGGGTTAAGTTGAGCCTTTCTGCTGCCAGATTGGCCACAAGTGCCTAAACTACACTGAGCTTATCCTCTGTTTGCTGTACCATCCATGGGGAGACTGTTTGTTCTCCTCTACAGGTGCTCTGCTTGGGACAGTTCGAAGTTTTTCTGTAGCTGTATGGCATTTCCAGGCAGACAACAGGAGTTACGGGATTGAACAACGTTACAGTGTAGGCTGAGGAAGGAGCTAGACCTACTGTAGAGACCATTTGCAGCTCTGTACCGAGTGGCCATGGCCTTTCTCCGTGATACCTGACCGGCCAAGTGGCCAGGTGCAGTTGCTCAAATGCATTCCAAAAGCTCCAGATTTAGTTAATGCACATGATCCAGCTCTGACGTACCTGAGTAATAGACATGACTTCCCTGAAATGGAGGTTATCCCCTGTGAAGATACCTGAAACTTTTGCCTGGATAGAGGTATGTCAGTGATAATTACGGGGTTTGATTGCCATGGAGCAGCCTTTTGATATGGGTTAGTTTGCTAAGCCATGCTGTTACTACTCTACAAATACATTGGTGTGAAGGACTGAAGCATTAGGAAGGCTCCTGGCTAGCTCTGGCTGTACATGAGGTGATTGGGTGATACCTCTGCATGATTTTTTTGCCCCTGTGTTCTGTTTGGACTCAACCCATGAGGCAGGAATAACTTATTCTGTTCTAAATGGTTTCTGGAGTGAGATTTTTTGAGTGTAACAGTAGTGGTCTGCTCGCCCACCATGTCGTGTCAGAAGGATGCTTCGTTTACCTTACCTCATCATCTGTTTGCAGCACAAGTGCTGAACTAGTTTATTCTCAGGAAGGTGTTTGGAAAACTTAAGACTTTGACTCTAGATCTGTATGAAAGAATCCCTTCTAGGTGGTACGTTTTGCAGTGAGGAAGTAAACGTGACCTCTTGCTGAAGTCTCTCACAGCTTGAGTTGCCCCAAATCTGGCATTTGCAAGTGGGGAGGGAATGGCCAACAGAAGGTGTGATGCTTGTCTGAAGATTTTTATATCTTACTTGGAAGCTGGCATCTTACTGACGTGTAATTTTGAGCTACTATGACTTCAGGGTAGGAGGGGGCTGTGTGTTTAAATATTTATTCATTGGGTTTTGTCTTGGGGATTTTGGGGCAGAAGACAAGCTCTGCTTTTGATACATTGCATTGGCTTTGTAGCACCCTGAACTTCCACACTTTTTAGGTTTATCGCTAAACCCAACAGAAAACAGCCAAGGAACCAAACCTCCGTGGTCACAAGTGAACTGAGTAAGCTTCAGGGTTACCATTTCAACCTGGGGATGTGATTGTGTTGAAATATGGTAAATACAGCAGAACACAATTAGAAGGGACAGTCTCCTGCTCCAGGTTTTCTGTTCGTTTTACACAGTGATCAACATCTGCTGAGGAAGCTACCAGGCTGCAGCCTGCTCAGGCAAGCTGGCTGTGCCCTGCAAGAGGAGCTGCTTGCCTTGAGGGCTGTGGTAGGTGTGGGCTGAAGCACTGTGGTGTCTGTGCAGATCCTGAGCCCGGCTTCCCAGGGAATGGCACTGCCTTCAGAGGGGTTGACTTTTAATCAGCACAGTGATAAAGAATGGTATTAGCCTTCCAGAAACGTTACTGGGTTACCACTAGTCGAGGTTCAAAAACTTTGGAAGGTGTTGTTATTGAGCCTTCAGAGATTTGTATTTGTTGGAAAGGAAAAAGCTTTCAGTTATGATATGGCTAGCAGTAAGGCAAATCACCTGGATACCTTATTTTGCCCTAGTAAAAAGGGGACTACAAGGAGCACGAAACCCAGATCTGTAAGCTCAGGAGATATGCCACTTAGCCTGAATAATCCAGCCCTGCTGTATCGGAGAGCGCGTTGTGAATTTTAGCAAGGAGTTCAGTAACAGTCAGCTGAGTTCCAATTTAAGCACACAGGCAATGTACAGAAGAGTCAGAGCAGGTATATATGCAACTGTCTTTTTCCTGCTACTGGCTGCCCAAGATGGGCGAGGGAACTGGTTTAGTCTGAATGAGGACTGATCAGGCCTTTGAGAACATGACCAACATGTCACCATAATTTTGTCTCCTTTGATTTGCATTCACATCTGTCTGTTGGGAATAACCCTGTCTGTTAAATAGGGATTCAGGTTTCCTGTCTTTAAGTATTATACAGTGCAGAAAGGCTAATTTAGGAAGAATCCGAAGCAGGAAGGGTGACCCCACCAATTTAGTTCATGGTATTTTTTTGTTCAGAATAATTATTAGTGTTTCAAAAGATTGATATTCTCCATGGAATTGCATCCTTATTTAAGCACTAATGGGCAATCTCATACGTAATGGCACAGTAATGTGTGATAATCTGTTAGGTCGTGATTAGAAAGGGTATTGCCAAGTGGCTTGGGTATCTTTTGGAGAATGTGCCAGATTGGGGGGGCAGGGTAAGATTAAAGCAAGTTTGTTGCAACACGGAGGTGTATGGCATTTCAGATGTCAGAGTGAGAAGTCAAGAGCGTTTCTGTTCAGAGTTCATCTTTCTGCTGAATGAGGTGAAAAAAAAATCATGGCAAAAGTGTATTTGCTACCAATGTGTTTATTAGGGGCAGGTGTGGGAGGAGAGGACTTGTGTGGTATGGGATTGATGTCAAAATGTGGGGGTTTTGAAAGGCAAAGTAGAATCAGGTGTTCCTGTACAGGGTTTATGTCATTATCCAAATAATGTTGGCAATGAAATGTAGGCAGGTAAGGCAAAGCAGTGCCTGAAGTACAGAGCTGAGGGCTTTTTGTGTTTGGGGCTGTGGGGACTTTTGGTTTTGTGGGGTTTTATGGGGTTTTTGTTTTATGGGTTTTGTCTTCGTTTTGATGCAGCTATTCCAGATGGAAAATCTCAGCAGATTTCATTGCAACACTTTTTTTTTTTGTGTGTGCATCCTTGGATTACAAGGTCCTAGAGGTCTCCCTTCACGCGTGGTTCCAGCATTAGATGTGATTAAGGTCTGTAAATATTGTGTGAATTCTTCAAAGACTCAACAGAATCGTATGGAAATTTAAGTGTGGCATGCTTAACTTAATAAAGAGGGGTTTAAACTTTTAACTGCTTTAATGAAGAAATCTTTTTTTAAAGGCCAAATGGCTTACCCAAAAATCCCAGTGGCATAGGTCTGTACTCTGACATAGAACAGTTCTTTTCCTTACACAGCAACTGAAGCTTGCCTTGAAATTCTAATGTTCTTTAGCTTAGTCTGAATTACATTTTTTTTAACAACACTGGAAAGATGATTACACTGGAATGAATTATTAGTATTTTTCTAATTACTGTATACAAAGAGCCCTGCTCAATGTATGGTTTCTTCCTTGAGGACTTTAGTCTGAGCAATCATCATACAATAAAACACATTTAAATATTTAAAATATATTCAAAAATGGTAAATATATTATGTGCCTCATTCTAATACTGTAAATTAGATGCCTTGATGCAGAAACAGTGAACCTTGAAAACAGCTGTTCCTTTTGATGCTTGGCTTTGGACTGCTTTGCTGAAATTGTGTTGCGTCCTTGCAGAAATCTCTTTTGCAAGACTAAAGTCCGTCTGTCTGGTGTATTAGAATACTGGTGAGACAAACTGTGTTCAGTGCTTCTGTGTCCATGTCTTTCTAAGCGGGAGCAGCTGTGCCGGGAGCACGGTGCAGGTGTTGAAGCCTGACTGGGGACGGAGCGGGCCTGGCTCTGGCAATGGGCTCTGCTTGCCAGCTCCAGCTGCCTTGCTGCCGGGCTGCGAACTGAAGTGACTTCTTCAGGGCAAACAGAATTTTGCAAACTTTGCTTAGGCGTTAAAAATGGGCAGCAGGGTAGAGCTGATTCTGTGCTTTCCTACGTTTGCCAGAAGATCAGTGTGGGTCTCGGTGAGCGTGCTGACAGCACTATGCTTTGGTTTGCTGGCTCTGAAAATGATGTAATACGAACCTAGCCTTTGGGAAAATATTTTGACATCATCAGAGAGGAGGGAAGTGCACCCGTTTTTGTTAGCTCTATGGGGAATTGTAAAATCTCTTTCTGTTATCATACCCCAAAGGGGAAGTTACGACACAGCGGAGAGCAGCAGGCTGCCCTTTGGTAGGTGGCCGATACCCTCTCTGCTCACTTCCGCTGCTGCTAGAAGTTACAGAAAGTAGCAGCTGGTAATGTGCTGCGAATGCTGCACTGCTCCTAAGTGTTACCAGAAATAAAGTTACAAGACTAAAGGGTCCTGAGAAATGTCTTTTCTTTAGGAAATCCTCCAGCAGGTTCTACTCATAATGTGCCTGAACTGAATTCCTTGATGTGGTGTCAGGGGAGCTGTGCCTGTGCTGAGCATTTGAGCTGAGCCACCTGTGGCCCCACAGAATGGGG
This sequence comes from Gorsachius goisagi, assembly GCA_018403395.1. Lineage (NCBI taxonomy): Eukaryota > Metazoa > Chordata > Aves > Pelecaniformes > Ardeidae > Gorsachius > Gorsachius goisagi. The sequence goes on from BOSO01007675.1 coordinate 134,038, forward strand.
GTGCTCAGTCCTGCCTGTGGCAGCACCTGTGGGATGTGCTCAAACTAATCCTGTGCTGGTTTAGAGTCACTGCTTATCGGCACGAGGCTGTAGCAGTTGCTTTGGACAGCCTGGAACTTCTTGGTCACTCTGAATGCGGATTCCCCTGAAGCAGCTAAACCAGAGCCCCCTCTCTCCTTCCCTGAACCCTCTTCACCTTGCTTGAGGTGCTACTTGCGTGCCATGCTGATTAAAGCAGGTTCTTGACATACCATTTAAAAAAAAAAGACATATTTCTGAGCCATGGTTCTCACTTCATTCTTCTTTTGGGCTTTTAAAGCTGACCATACTTCCCTCAAAACCTGCCTTTGGGGGACAAGTGATGTAAGACCCTAAGGAAACAGAGGATCCCTTTAAGCTGCTGCGACCAGCAGGTTGATTCCATGAGTTAGATTTTGTGATGAATGTCAGATCATAAATTGGACATGTTAGCAGGTAAATGGCCTGAACTGTATGTTAGAACATATGGAGTGCTGGAACTGACCGGAGAGGAACATAATCACCACTGAATTTGCAGGTTTTGTGAGTATGATTGGATGTTACCTCTTATGCTTAGATATGCTGATCTCTTTGGAACAGTCTCCTTCGGCATTCAAAGCATACATTGACACTAGTTGTGTGTGGTATGAGGGACTCAACTGTGGGCTCCATACCAGAGTAAGATATTTACATGGTGGTAATTATGAGCTACGAGTTAGAAACCACACCTCAGTGCTTTCTTCATCCTTGATGTGAACTTTACCCAGTTAGGGAGGGTAGAGCAACTGATGTTCTTGTGAGAATGTTCCTTTTCTTGAAGGGAAGGGAATGGTTGCTGGCGTGTGGGTATCTGGCTTGTTCCTTTACCGCTGTGAACTTGAAACAGCTTTGGCCTAGGTTATCCATGTTGGTTCTTTAAGATTTACTCACGGCTTTCAACTTCTGTGTTCAAATTGTGAAAAAATACAGATGTGGTTTTCAAAAGAATGTAATCTCCGATTCCTCTGAAAAATCACATAATTGGTATAAGGTCCTGCCCACTTGGGTTTTCTAAAGACACAGACCTGGTTGTGTTCCATTTTTTCTGAGGCAGTATCTGTATCTTTGACTGGTTAAACTAGCAAAGATCATGCTGAGAGGTTACCAGCTCATTTCAGCTTACCCTAAGTCTCTGACCCTGGTAGGAATATCCCAATGAATCTGCAAGTCAGAAAGGAAGACCATGCTTCAAACCAAAGTGCTGGTTGTAGGTGTGTATCAGATGAGCGAGCTTTTCCCTTGGAAGGTGAGCTTCTTGTTCTAATACACCTCTGTAATCAACTTCAGGCTAATTTAAATAGTTCAATGGTTCAATAGCGTGGCATTAACTTGTGGAACATCTGGCATCATCTGCCGCTAAGTTCAGTCATGCTGTGTGCCATAGTAGTTCTGGGAAAGAGTAATTTCCTCCAGATACAACCTAGTTGTGCAGTAGTCAGTTGTAGTGGACACGTTGACTGGTTTGAAGTGGTGGAAGTACCCTTTTCAGATGCTGCAGCCTGAATATGTGACCATAGAACAGGTGGTTTATGGCCTAGCAGAAGGACTAATCTGCTTGCAGATCCTGGAATTCAGAACTATTTTCTTGGCATACTTCTCTCTGATTTAGAGATCTACAGTCTGTGTGCTGATGTCTCAGATGGGGAGGAGCTAGGTCATCTATTTCCAGTCAGTGGAGACTACAAAATCATAGAATGGTTTTTGGGTTGGAAGTGACCTTTAAAAATCATCCAGTCCAACCCCCCTGCCATGGACAGGGACATCTTGCAGTACATCAGGTTGCTCAAAGCCCCGTCCAACCTGACCTTGAACACTTCCAGGGCTGGGGCATCCATGGCTGCTCTGGGCAACCTGTTCCTGGGGATGGCTGAGCACTCTTTTCAGTTGTTGGATAATGCTGCTGGCCTTGGCCCTGCCAGGGTTTGTGAACACACTGGCACGGGGCTTCAGCAGAAGGAGCTTGCCTAACGAACTGCCCCACAAAGGCAGCGTGAAGGTGCCGAGGGCTTGCCAGGGCACCTGAGGGAAGAGCAGCGCGATCGCAGGACAGATGATAGCCTCTCCTCTCTGTCCTTCCCATGGTCCTTAAGTACTGACTGCCAGGACCACTGTTCTTGGGTTAATAGAAGGCACAGGCTTTACAATAATATTATCTAATCTGTTTTTAAGTTCACTTTTTTGGCCTTGCATGGCAACTCATACTGTATGGAAGTACTTCCTTTTGGTTTGCACATGAACATACTCTTAATAAGTTTAGTGGTAAGCTGTAACTTTGCATTGAGAACATCACCATCTCTGTATGGTTAATGACTGTAGACTGTTCTCAATACAAAACGGTCCACAGTGGCTCTCGTATGCTCATCACCATGAGAAGGTGATATTACACAGCCTCTGCGGTGGCTTGTATCCTGAAAATGTGCTGCTGCCCCGCAGGAAGCACAGCATGTCAAAGGCTTGATCTCAGGGCAGGTGGTGTCAGATCAGCAGTCAGTGATGTGCTCGTGAGACTGTAATGATGTGAGAAATGGTGATGACTTGTGTGCAAGAAGGATGAATTCAAGCAAATGTGAATGGTCCTGAGGAGGCTTTCAGGATTCTTTGGATGGGAGGAGACAAGAAAAGTTTTAGTCTAGCACCTGTGTCTAGATCAGATTGTTGCTGTCCCTGTGTGCATGGGCTGTCTTAAACACCTGGGAGAGTGACACAAGAGCACATGGTTATCAAGTGGACACAAACCCAATTAAATTAGAGATTAAAAGGTACGTGAGCATTACAGCAACAAGATTCTGACACAGTCATCCTAAATCATAGCGAAGTAAAAACTGGGCAATTGAGATGGAGCTGTAAACCTGCAGAAGGGAAATAAATGATGGGTGTCTGCAGCAGTAGTTCTTGTAGTCTGTCTCCCTTTTACTCCATCCAACCTAAGAAATGTCTGCTCTGATGTCTTCTGTGGCTCTTGGTTAGTCTTGGCATCTGCAGAAGTATGAGATTAACAGCAGAGGATGGCACCCGGGCTGAGCCCTAGCTGGTGAGGTAAATAAAAGGCATCTTCAGCTTGCCCTCTGGAAATCCTTGGTGTGGTTATAGCACCTGTTTTGGAACAAAGTAGGAAACTGTAATGAGCTGTCAGTGTGCTCTTACCAGCTGGAAGGAAGAGCCCGGCAGGCACGCCAGGTCGCCACAGTGCCCCGCGGTTGTGGAGTCCTCCAGGAGAGCACCAGCAGAGACCCATGAACACGGGCGCTTTGGAGCGGGAGCTCTGCAGGGGCTGAAGGGTGCTTGTCTCTGCAGGACACAGGACTCAGATCAACAGTGTGACTCCTCTTGCCTTCCGAAATGCCATGTGTGGATGCTTCAACCTGAAAACTTTAAAAATGGAGAGATAGTCAAGTGTGGGTTCTGCTTGTTTAGGTAGGGCATCTGATCTGCTGCCTTAGTGATTTGAAGTGACTGAGGTGTCCAGTTGAGTTTCAGATAGCCAGGTCATTTGGGGGTTTTTGGTTTGAGGTTGTTTTTTGTTTGGTGTGTGGTGGTTTTGGTTTTTTTTTTTTTTACTGGACTTTGTCTCCCTCTTCTTTTGCCAGCAGTAGAGCTGTTTACCAGCTCCTTCATGAGACCCATTTAAGTGGAGGGAAACCGCTGTTGTGCTGCTCCTTGTAAGCTAAATCTATTCCTTTTAGCCTTTGCTCAGGGGTCATTTTTCTAAATGCTGTGGATTTGTCTCGGGTACTTTTCCACTTTGCTTACCACGGTGTTCAGCTTTGGTTGCAGTGGTCCTGGATGAGGCCTCAGTGCTGAGCCGTGAAGGCTTAATTCCCTTTCTTTCTGTAGGCAGTCCTTCGATGTGTGCTGCAAGCAAGTGTACGGCAGCGCTGCCACCAGAAATAGCGAGTGTAAACATCCGTGTAGTTACTCTGTGAGCTGTCCTGGGGAAGCAGATCTGTGTCGAAACTGTCACGTTATCTGCGTGTTTGGTACTAAATCGATGTCCGGTGCGGTTCCTCAGTGACTGTCCCCCACTGCTCCACCTGCTGCAGCTGCAGAGCCGATGTCCCCTTTCAAACCAGCAACAAATTCAGTTTGCATTAACATGTGAGGTGGGAGCAGTCATGTTTGAAGCTTGTTATTTATAGCCTCGCTATATTTAACAGCAGTGGCTAGAAAGGTTATGGCCTCAACAGCTTGGAGGTGGAAGAGGGCCTGTGTCTGGTAGCCTCTTCAAGTGCGTGGAGCCAGAAGCTCATGGCCCTGTGTTGCTCTGCAGTGCACTCAACAGTCTTTGAAACCCAGATGGGTGTGGCATGGGCACATCTAGTTGCAACTTCTTGTTTTATCGCAGAGTGGGTAATTTATTATGAATTGCTTTTGCTAGCCTCTTGGCTAGTGCTGAAGTGATCCAGAGGTAGGATGTTGGAGACAGGGAGGTAGCACGCTTGGATCTGACCAAGGATCAACCTTCATAGCCCATGCTCAGTTTCGGTTGGCCAAGTAAACTTCTGCACCCCATCGTAGGTGTCTGCCTTTACAACAGGGTAGGGATGACTCTTCATTTCCAGCAAAGTGTTGAGTTCAGTACTGTAAGCCAACACTTACTGGCACTGCAGCAGTGACGTAGGGTAACGTAACAGAGCGTGCCCAGCACGTGCTGCCCTAAGTTGTTTTCAGGGTGGAGAGTTTGGTAAGTATTGATTCTTAAATTTATGTGAAACAAATTGGATGCTCTCAACCCAGGAAAGTATATTGTCTGAAGACAACGTTTTCAACTTTCAAAGTGTGATTGCAGCATTTATTCTGTCATAGCTACAAGCTGGGCTGTGGGAGACGTGGTGTAAATTAGTCTGCACAGATATGCACGTACCAAACAGCAAATCCTCTGAGGCATCAGATGCATTATTTTCAGAGGTTTCTATCTAATGTGACCCTGTTTAACAGCTAAGGAATGAAAAGTTACTGACTGGGGAAGGAAGCTAATCTGTTCACCAGGATCCATGTGCTTTTTGTGGCATGTGAAATTGATTTTTTGTTTTCTTTTTTTTTTTGGGGGGGATACTATTCATCAGTACATTTCTTTGCACTATTTGCACATTTGTATATACATAGGTAAACCCTGCCTACACGGCAGAGGCAACTGTGCAGTGGTGTTTGTATATGTAAACCAGGCTGTGCTCCAGGCTGTGCTGAGCTATGTGGAATGGAGTTTCAGGCCACATGTGGGGACTAAAACTGCGCAGCTGTACCGTAATCTTGTATCAGCCATGTAAACACGTGGGGTAAATATTGCTTATGGTGCGGTTCTGTACTGGCCTTTGGTTTTAGTCTTGCAGCAAAGAAACAGTTTTTAAAAAAGAAGCTGTTGCAGGAGTTCCTTGAGTGAGCATTACTACTGTGTAACGCTAGTGTAGAGCGGGCATTGATTTTAAGCACACTTAAAATACTTGAAATTCTGTTTCATAATCTTCGTGCCTGTAGCTAGATATGTTGAAGTTTAGAATGTTAAATTACTGGGAAATTAACTAATAACTTTTAAAAATGTTTTCCCATTCTTGAAGAAAATGTATATTAGGGCTAGTCCACTTCATTTTGGGTGGAGTTGGGTGGGAAAGGGGTAATAACTTTACGTTTTAAGTTGGAAAATTCTTGCTGTTCAGAAAACATTAAACCAAGCCCGTGGATGATACCTGTTTCCCAAACTCCTGTTTTTGGGCTTGACCTCTGGACTTACCCTTATTCCCCTGAGATATTTTTAGTTTTAGTTTTTTGGGGTTTTTTTTCCTCAAAGGTATGGGTTGGGAATTTGGGATAGGTAATGAAGCTGCCAGTTGAGAAATAGTTTTCCTACTGCCATAATGTAGGTAATTAAATATTCAGGTCTTAGGCAAATGATGACAGTTACTTTTAAGTAGCTGACTTTCTGGCATGTTTGCAAATTATTTTTAACTAATAGTGCATGTGGCTGAAATCTAAAATGGTGTTTTTGCGTTTCTTTTGTGTGACTTTCATACTAACCTGACTGATGAACGAACGTACACTGAAGGAATTGGTAAATTGTCCACTGCCGATGGTAAAGCCTTCGCAGATCCTGAGGTTCTCCGAAGACTGACGTCCTCTGTCAGCTGTGCACTGGATGAAGCTGCCGCTGCATTGACGCGGATGAGAGCAGAGAACAATCACAATGCAGGACAAGTGGACAAGTACGTATTGATCGCTCCCCTTCCCCGGTTTCCTAACTATAGAGTGTAAGTTTAATTTCAAATCTTTAATTTCAAATTCAGCTAATTTTATAGTTAGTACGTGGTAATGTATCTGCTCTGCTACTAGCAGAAGCAAGGTGTGCAGGTGGAACTACTGTCCCATCAGGTTACTGGCTTCAATGTGTAAGAGAAAAGTACAAAAAAAGTTACTTTCTAAGCTGGTGCTCTTTCTGTGGACTAGACAGTTGATTTCTTTTTCAAAAATGGCTTAAATTCTTCGCTGTAGAAGGGTTGGTGATAGTTCTGTAATCACTGCCTCAGCATACTTTGTTGGAAACTAATGAATCTAGTTCATTGTATTAAAAGCTGGAAGAGAATACTAATGCTTACTGGGCAGAAATGTGCCCCAGAAACTTGCTGAGGAACTTAGGGGAAAATGAAACTGTATTTTCTGATAAGTTTTTGTAACTGATAATTAATGAGGATGGCATTTGATTCCCGTGATGACAGAACCAAAGATTTGTTCTAAGTTGTCAAAAGCTTTCTTCTACACTGGTAACTTCCAAGCATCTTTAGGGGTCCTGAAATATTATCTACTCTGACAAGTGGTGCAAATAGCTCCTAAATGGTTGGGATAGTCTGACTGCGTGTACTGAAAGTCTTAAGTTTCCTTCCATATGGATGTCCTCTTGAAATTCGACTTGGGATTTGCATAACAAAGTGCTGACAGTAAGGGCAGTAGTCTTGGGTTGTTGCTCAGAACATAAACACAAATATAGTTTCCCTAGCTTCAGTTAGAAAATGAAATTACTTGTGCATCAAAACATGGGGAGATAAAATATGCTGGGGAAATGCATATTTTGAACATAAAGAAGCATACAGGAGGGGAGGTGAAAGCAGGCCAGGTGACCCATGGGACACTGTCCAAGCATGCAGGAATGTAATTAGGAAAGCTAAAGCCCACCTGGAGTTGAATCTGCAGAGGGCGTGAGAGACAACAAGGTAGACCAGTGTGAGTATGTCAGCTGTGAAAGGAAGGTGAAGGCCTGCCTCAGAACGTGGCAGGGGACCTAGTGACAGGGACACAGAAGAGGAGAAGGCAGTGAATGCTGCCTTTGTCTCAGGCTTTACTGCTGAAATTTACTTTCAGGAATCCCAAGCCTCTGATGTGAACAGAAATGTCTGGAGCAAGGAGTGCTTGGTATCAGGTCAGGGAGCATATAAACAGGTTGGATGTATTCCAGTGGACAAGTTCATGTGACCTGATAGGATGCACCCCTGAGTCCTGAAGGAGCTGGCTGATGTTGCTGTGAGGCCTGTCTCAATTTATTTGAAAGGCCATGGAGAATGAGGGAGGTTCCTGAGGACTTGGAAGACAGCAGAGGTCACCCTGTCCTCAAGAAGGGCAAGAAAGAGAACCCAAGGGACTTATAGGCAGGTCAGACTCACCTTAGTCCCTGAGAAGGTGATGGACCAAATCCTCCTGGAAGCCATTTCCTAATGTATTAAGTACAAACTTGTGATGGGAAGTAGTCGGCATGGTTTTACAAAGTCGACATGAAGCCTTCTACAATGAGGTAGCTACGTTGGCAGATGAGAGGAGAGCAGTGGATGCTGTTTATCTTGACTTTACCAAGTCTTTTCACACTATATCCCACATCCTGGTAGGTGGACAGTGAGGTGGATTGCAAACAGTCTGAACTACTAGGCTCAGAGTTGAAGTCCAGGTGAGGGCAAGTTGCTAGTGGTGTACTCCAGAGGATGACACTGGGGCTAGTACTATTTAATGTCTTATCAGTGATCCTGTGATGGTACAGAGTGCGTCCTCAGCAAGTTTGCGGATGGTACAAAACTGAAAGGAGGGGTTGATGGGCCAGGTAGTTCTGCTGCCATTCAGAGGGACCTTAACAAGCAGGAGAAAGGGGCCAGCAGGAGTCTCATGAAACTCAACAAAGGGAAATGCAGAGTCTTGCACATGGGGAGGAGGAATATCTCTGTGCATTGGTACGGATGGAGAGGGCTGAATGACTGGAAATGAACTTGGGAGAAAAAGACTTGAGTTCCATGGTGGACAAGTGGAACATGAGCCAGCAATGCTCCCTTAGAGCAAAGGTGAGCAGCATCCTGTGCTGCATTTGGAAGAGCATCCTAGTATCACTCTTGTCACTTCTACAAAACGTCTTGGAAATATCTCAAAGGGAACCTGAGCAGGGAGCAAACTGGGAGGCCTCCTGAGGTGCCTGGATCAATGAGAATCAACTAAGAGTCTTGGTTTTAATAGCTTTTTCCCAGAGCATATTTGGTTTCACAGCAGTTCTGGCTTAGGGCCATCTTCCAAGAATGATGGATGTGTTTCAGGGTTTGTCTTGCAGGTTATGGTGTGGGGCAGCTCCCGGTCCTAAAGGCTAGGCCGAGTGTGTGCAGAAGTGCACAAATCTCCACTCTCTTCTCCAAGCTGAACGCGGGAACCCGAGCTGTAAACACCCGGTGATGGGTGGGCTGCAGCGGGGCTGTCCCTTACCTCCTCCCAGGAGAAGGTGGCAGGTTTGGTAGCATCCTGCAGCCTTCTGGTGGGATCCCACTGCTTCAGTACATGGGCTTGACTGTGTAGCCAAATAATAAACTTTACCAAAATATCAGTTGTTTTTCTTAAAATACTTAGTGATTACAATGCAAGTGATCAGAAACTGGGTATTTTCTTCAGGTCAGATCTCAGCTTTGATCTAGCAGCTGCTAGCACCATTTACTTCAGTTTGGGGTATGTGGCAGATGAGTTCCTTTTAAAATAGAGACTTAAGATAGTTTAACCATTGCAGTCTTTGTACAATTGAAAATTGTATCCTTTCCAGAGGGAACTTTGCTCGAAAGGGTATTTTCTTAATTGTGAGTGAATTTCTCGAGAGAACTCTCTTTTACAGAAGGGAAGTAGAAGTCTGAGGTTTTTAAGGAATCTGGGAGTACTGGTTTTTGTTTTAAGAAACAAGCTTCCATAACTCGCAAATAAAATACATTGCTAGGAATGCATCACATGCAGTCTTCTGCTGTTTATAACAGCAGGCTCTTCCTCCCTTCCCCCTCCCAGCGGGAGTCGCTTGGCTCCCAGTGGCCAAGGGACCATGATTCCTTGCATATATTCCCTAAATAAAATTATATGATCAGTTGGAGAAGCACAGCTGTGTTGGTACTGAGCATGTCCTGCTCTTGTTCTCTTCTTTATGCCAGTGTTTAGCAGTGCTTTAACAGTTGTCCTTGTTGTTAAACATTTTTTTTTTTTTTGTGTACAGAAAGACTTAAAGGACAGGTGTCTTGGTCTGAAAGAAAGAGAAGCTCAGCGCACCCTTTTCAGAGTTTGTTCAGCATGCTCTCCTAGGTCTTGGGGAAGTCGCTGTTCTTTCTGCCTCAGAGGCTAATGATGGTTAAAGTAGCGATGGTAGAATTCTGAGCTCTTAGATGCCAAGAACTCCGTGTTTGTCTTGTCTTTTCCTTCTAACTCTTAGATTGTATTTACCTCTTAGGGCTCTTTTAAGGATGAGTTAGGAGTGTTCCATGTAGGATTTGTGGTGTTAGTGCTGTTTAGGAAATGTGCAGTTCAGTTGGCTGATTTCATCCATCTGAAAGCTGCTGTAGTGCACTTGTACCAGCGCATGGAAGGAAACACGGTGAACTTCTCTAAGGCCTTTCTTCCTTTAAGTTGGCATTAGGTAAGGTACGGATTTTTCTTTGAAGTGGCTGCTTAAGTTACAAAACTGGTGTTTTCAATTAAATGAAAAAACCTTTGGCTAGGGCAGAGAAGGAAATAGTCCCACTGCAGGAGAGAGGATGGTCAGAAGTTTGTCTTACTGCAGTATTCAGTACTGGTGGTCTCTCTGATACTCAGCTGTGCACTCTTTGGACTTATCTCTACTAGAAACTTGCCTTGGTACTGAGTACTTGGTACTGACTGCAGTCAGTAGTTTGTGCTCACGGCCTCTGTGCGTCTGGCATTCCACCGAAGCATGATTAGCCTCGGTGAGGTTTATGTCCATATCCTGTAAACACCACAAATTACCGAGTTTTGAGCACTCTTCTCTGCATCTGGTCTATATGAGAGCTTATGTCAGTTAGCAGCTGATGAGGACAAGAGCTAATTTATACATAAGCAAGGTCTTTATCTCCGTTTACCTATGGAAATATTGTGTGTGTATATATACATATGTGTGTGTGTACATATATACTTGAAAAAATCTGTAAGGTGTATGTTCTGTTAAGGCTTAGTACTTATGTCCTGAGTTTCTAAGCAAAGACTTCTTCCTTGCATGGGAAAGCTACCCGTCTATTGCAGGCTTGTTTTGAGCTTATTCTGTGGTAACTGATTTTCCAGTCGCAGTTTGGCAGAAGCATGCTCAGATGGGGATGTAAATGCTGTCCGGAAGCTGTTGGATGAAGGAAGAAGCGTAAATGAACATACTGAAGAAGGGGAGAGTCTCCTTTGCTTGGCCTGTTCAGCAGGATATTATGAATTGGCACAAGTAAGTGACAAATGTAATCACAACTAAACCTCTGTGAAGCATTGTCTAAGGGGCTTCTTTGATAGGTAAACATTTTAGCTATCCTGATTATAACTTTTTGTAATCTAAACAGAATACCAGTTAATACAGTTTATTCTGGACTTCCAGTTGTCGCTGGTCTTTTTAATGGGAAATGCTGTCATATATGCCTCTAGGTTTAAGGGACTTATCTGAGGAACATATCTCATCTTTTATGATTTATCTACTTTTCTGGCATTGTTCTAGATCCAGTCAAGCTGTTCTGCCAAGCAGGCATTGCAAGAGGATCTAGAATAGCAGCAAAATCAAACACTACGAGTGGTTACTTTCTAAAAAGTCACGTGTCAGTCAGTCTTTTTTCTTTTAATGCACTGTATCAACAGTGCATTAATTTGTGTTAATTTTGGATTTTATACTTGTGTATCTAGGGGCAGAATTTGTGCTGCTTTGAAGCTGTTTAGGTGATAGTTCACAGAAAGCGACCAGCTTCATGGTTTGGTGCCAGGCAAGACTGCAGGTAGAAACCTGATTGCCTGTAAGCTGGACGCACTGTGTGCCCTGGTCATTAATGCAAGCTTACGGTTTCTCTGCTGTCGTTCTGGTTAGTAAATTGCCTTGTGACTTTTGAAAATGTCAGTATTGCGCTGTAATTTAATGTTGATTTTAGCAGATAGGAACAAATGTAGGAAACCCAGCACTTTCTGTAGCAGAGCACAGTGCAGGTAGTAATTGTAGATGGTCCCGGGGACTGCCATTGTGCTTCGCCTTTGGGGGTGTCACAGCAAGGGGGTGTTATGGCTGGCTGGGGAATCATTCTTGCAAGCCCCACTGAACTAAAAGAAAAATGTTGGTGTTACAACTTATTCCTTAAAGTGAACTTTTTTCTATAGGTGCTACTAGCAATGCATGCAAACGTTGAAGATCGAGGGAATAAAGGAGACATAACTCCCTTAATGGCAGCTGCCAGCGGAGGCTACGTAGATATCGTTAAACTTCTCCTTGTTCATTGTGCAGATGTCAACGCACAGTCCTCAACAGGTAACTGGGAAGCAGGAACACAAAGGATTAGTAAGACTGGCACATGAGATGTGTAGCTGCTCTGGACACCTGTGGCTTTATCTGATCGCTTCATTCACAAGAAAACATGACAGGAACTATTAAGAATAGACGAGATAGATAGCAGATCTGCTTAGAGTCTTACCTGACCATTACTTAAGATTCTTTCTAATACAAACTGTAATGGAAAGCACTGTTCCTGTGAAAACCACTGTGGTGTTCCATGACCAGAAAAATACATGGCTTTTAGTTTTTCTCATCTGTATAATCCGAAATTACCCAGTAAGACAACCATGGGACCCATCTGGTCAAGACTGGTTATTTCAGTCTATTGCTTTTTTCCAAAGAGGAGGTATGATTCTGTGAGCATTGAATGCTGTCTACATTGCTGATGCTTGACCACAGCTGAGAGTATTAACCTCAGTGGAATTCTGCTAATATTAAGACAGAATTTAAACTTTGTTCAAATTTTTAAAAAGTCAGGTTGTCTGAACTATGAAATGTTCTCTCTTGATGTTTAGCCATATGAAGCAGAACTTTCCTTAAAATTGGCTGTAGCATTTAAAGCATGAGCCACACGTGGTTGTCTGTTACTTACAGTGCCAGAGTTTTAAATTATAAATTTATTTTCATCCAGCCAGTATAAGTTTTTCAGGGGATTACAGGCAAAAAACCCAAACAGACCCCCCCCAACTGTACAGTGAGCATAGAAATTTTTCTCACTGATCTCTTTGTATATGTGTTTGATCCCTCTCTGTGTGCTGAAGTAGGAAACATAATAATAAAAGAAAAAAAAAATCCTGATTTGTAATATTGGCTTGGCATTAAAACCCTTTCCCATTATAATTCTGCTGGGATTTTATACCCAGCCTGAAACTATAGGCTGGAGTAACATTGCTGTGAGGTAAAAGGCTGCTGTGATGCATTTGGTTTTGTTCAGAGGTGTTAAATCTCATCCCCTTTCCTGTCCTATGAGTGGGTGATGGAAAAGGCTTTCATGTCAACTTCTTCTCTGCAGGGAACACAGCTCTCACTTACGCTTGTGCTGGGGGCTTTGTTGACATAGTGAAGGTGCTATTGAAAGCCGGTGCTAATATAGAAGACCACAATGAGAATGGGCATACCCCCTTAATGGAAGCAGCCAGCGCAGGTCACGTTGAGGTTGCAAGAGTATTGCTGGAATATGGTGCAGGAATCAACACTCACTCCAACGAGTTCAAAGAAAGTGCGCTTACACTTGCATGCTACAAAGGTATTGACTCTTGCCTTGTTTTGTGTTTTGGTTTAAATTTACTTGCTAGGATTCGTCTAACCAAAGCTTCCAGCCATGCTTTGAATATTTTCTTAAGAGTCTTGGAATACTGGGTTTGGTTTAAAATGCTATGTCAGGAAACGCTCATCCATGGTGTAGTGGTATTAAGCCTGTCTACTTGTGTCCCAATGTGGTAGGTATGCATTCAACATGTTTCAGATGAAAACCCATGACTGGTTGTGTCCAAGCTTGGACACACCACCTTTCCCCTCTTCCCCCACTACCCCATCCTCTATTTCATGCAGATTCCCCTCACCAACTACCTGCAAGTTCTGAAAACTTCTCTGTTAGATGTTAGGAAAATGTGATGTTAGAACGAATCTTGCTGGAATACCTGATGGGGTGAAAATGCTAATATTACTCTTGGATACTTTTCCTTCAGGATGCCTATGAATTGTTATGTTATTATGAACTTTTATGGACTTTTGTCTTAATTTCTTTTGCTATTTGAAGTTTCTATATAGAGTAGCTTAGTGCAGTGGTAATCCAACGTGCTTCTAAGTTTTTATTTTTCTTCCAAAAACCTCCATAAAATTTCCAACAATTGTTTTTCTCCTAATAAAGCCTTTAAGTGTGTGGATTATTGTGATAGTAACCTCTATTGTTATAGAGGTTTTGCCTCTCTGTTTAGTGTTGGAGGTTAAACATTGTGTATAACCCATCTGAAAACTTGCATCTGGATTTGCCATGGATTTCCTGCAGCATGTAGTAGTTCCTTACAGAGAAATTTCAGTGGTGGTACTCCTGGATATGTTGGAGGGGCATTCTTGTTTCTTGTGACCTAAAACTTAATAGAGCGATGTAATGCAAGATCTTCATTGACTGGAGATGCCCTGTATTATCTTTGGCAAGATGGCTGAGCTACCTTGTTTTCCCATCGGTTTTACAGTAAACGAAGTCTTGTCTTGGAGGAGGATGCTCATTGAGAGGATAAAAGGTATAACCTGTAAGGGACAAATTCTAAAATGGCAGAAGCCACAACAGAGTTGAAAACAAGCATTGGTAAAGTTCAGTAGAAGCTTTTAAAAACAGTGTCAGGTAGCATAACGTGACATAATGTATCTTGGTTCTCAGAATTATGTCTGTGAATGCTGTGGTTAAAAAGCTTTAAGTTCGGACCTACATGGACCTATCTCTAAAAGATAATACCAGCCCAGTTGTACGCTGCCTTGGAACACTCCCATGAGATGTTGCTACATGGTTGAATAAGGAATAAGCATGGTCTTCTATAGCTTGAAGTCACAAGGAAAGGTTCCTGTTGTGTAAACTTGAATGAGAGAGGTCTGTCTTAATCTCGTAGTTGGGCAGGATCTTTGGGAAAGGCCGTCTAAAGTCTGGCTGACTGTTTTGCATTGGTATTTTTTTAGAATACTTTAAAAAGAGCAGGTTTGCCATTTGTAACTTGTAAAAATTGTAATAGCAAACTATGAAAACCTGAATTATTTCATTTAAGTGTATTGTCTGTACTACTAAAAGTTTACGATATTAAATACTTATTTTGATCTGTCTCATTTGAAGGCCATTTAGACATGGTTCGTTTTTTGCTTGAAGCTGGAGCTGATCAAGAACATAAAACAGATGAGATGCACACGGCGCTAATGGAGGCCTGCATGGTAAATAACCTTTAATTTTACTGTTCCCTTTTCAATGAGAGAGGAATAGAAGAGATGATAGAGAGCCTTTGCTAACGAGCTGGTTTGGGTCTGCAAGTGAATGTGTGTTACTTTTTATCATAAGAAAACCTTTATTGCATTTCCCACAGGTAGCCAGCTTCTCAGTCTAACTGGTCATAGGGAAAAATTAGTCTAATTTCTGGGGGGGTGATGGGTAGGGGTAGCTCATCTATAGAGCGATAAAGTAGTGGAGCCCAAGTCATGGTTTCTTTTGCAGTGTTAGGGTTAGTTTTCCACCTTTTGTCTTTATAAATATGGTCTCTCGGACCACGATGGTATGAGCCTTCCTGAAGCGCACTGAGCTGGGTGACTAATGCATCATGCTCGTCCTTTTACTGCTGCAGGAAGTGTTTTGCATGCAGCGACGGTTTGCTCTCTTCCAGGTTTCTGTATATGGTGCCGTGAGGTTTTTCTTTTGAAAAAAAAAAAAAACCAGTAGGTCAAGAGTAGCTTCGTTCTTAGTTCTTGGGCAACTCGTATAATTTCAAAGCAGCCACTGAGGATAAACTTCCCTTTCCAAGAGCTTCATCGTAATAAAGATTGTGCTGTTGTGTCAAAGCATATCTGCAGCCATTGCTGTCCAGGCCACAGGCTACCTTTTATCTGTTCTTCAAGCTGGGGAACTTCTTTGAAGAAAAACAGGAGGGACCTTGTTTTCATAGGAAGCACAGCAAACAACGGAGGAAGACTTAATTTGCTCCCACTAGCCTCTAATCTGTAGAAGATGGGCTGCAATGTTCCTCCAGTTTCCTGAGAGCTGGAGGATCAAGTGTTCTTTTAGTGCAGTTGTGAGGTGATGATGCAAGTGACCAAGGTCAGATTATAACATCTCAAGCTGTGTTGAAGTATTCTGACAGTGAGGTGGTAATAGTCCCCTTGAACTGTCCTCCCTGTCTGAGAGCCTAGTGCCAATCGGGAGGTCAGAGGGACACAGTTCCAGTGGGTCTGTGCTGTCACCTAAAGGAGATTGCAGCATGACTGCAAACTAAATGTTTTCAGCAGCCCTCTGTTTTGTTTAGGTATAGGGGTTTCTTTTCCTCCTCTTTCTCTTGTGGTGATACCATCTGAGCACTGGGTTGACTTGCAGGCTGTGAAGTGTCTCACCTGGGGAAGATGAAGTTGTGTGGGTTGCCTGCATGTTTCTAGCTCTTGGACGTTTCAGACTAGTTTGCACTACAGACTGCATATTGACCTGTAAAAGCAACAGAGGGGGAAATGGATCCTCTGAAGTCCCAACTCCCAGGTCAAACGATGGAGTTTGTTCCTTGTTATGTTTCTGCTGCACCCTTGCAGAAGGGAACCATTCCACCAAATTAATGTGACTTTTCCCAGTCTTCGCTGTTTCCCAACTAATGAATGCTGCAAATACAGGAAGCTGAGTTGTTTGGTCTCCGAGCATCAATTATATCGTAATTGCCTCGGAGTTTTAGTATGTTTTGGTCATAACAGAGTGCCACACCTAGGATAATGCCTTTAGTTAGATGAGGTTATTGTTGGCTTTTAGCCAGCTTCTCGGAGAACAGCAGCCTGTCTTTAATTTACTGATTCAATTGCTGTCAATCTCAGGTTGCTTACTGCCTGCTTCATGGTCAGCTTCAGCCAAGTGTTGACAAGAGTTGTGTGTTGGGTATCCCTATTGCCCCCTTTTCTGTAGCTTGGTGTTAGCTGTTTGAGTTACTGGCTGACAGTGCTGGGGAGATCAGAGTGGGGAATGGCTGGTTCGCTTCAGGTTGCTATTCTTAATACATAGGAAGTTCTTGAATTAGTGGAATTCTTAGCTTTATAGCTTTATAAATCACCCCTAGGTATCGGTGCCCTAGCCTGTACAGCTCTGGCTTGAACCTTGACAGAGAGGTCTTCTAATGTCTTTTTTTTTTGTCCTTTAGTATTGCCCAACTTAATTTAGATTTCCTTCTAAGGACACAATGTAAAAACATCTTCTATTTGCCACTGAAATTGACCGTTTTAATGTCTTCCTCAGAAAGAAGTATTCTTGAGTTCTCTAGCAAAATCTGTCAGCGTGTGTTGGGGCTGGCGTAAAGAATGAAGCCAGCTTAAACTGTCAAACCCCAGGAGAACCAGTGTGTCAGGACACAGGGCTCTAAATCATCGAAGCTGGCTGATGGTTTACTCCTCCTGGAAGAACCCGTGTTTCTGTAGATAGCAAACGGAGTGACCAAGCTGTTGCACCTAATACATAGGCACCTGCAGCATGCGAGGCAGCAAGTGGTTTTCTCTCCACTGGGAGATACAAAGAGCGTGCTTCAATGCAAGTCTCTTACTTGGGAGTTCCCTTTCCATCCTTAAGTTGACCTTTCTGCAGCATACACAGCTAATAGGGTTAGTGTGAAATGTCCTCTGATTAGACCCTCAGACCTTCTGTATCTCACTGAACATGCTTTGCATGACTTGAACCTTCCCTCTTCATTGGGTACCGTTTGTAATCTCTCTCAGTTTTCCAGGATGTCTTCTCCAGATTGCTCCCCAGGTTTGGGTCCCAGTTTCTTAAGTTATGTGGGAGGGAGAAACCATGTGAGTGTTTCTTCTTTCCTAATGCCAAAACTTCTTTATGTTTTCAGAGGTACTGTGGCTCTCTACAAACCACACCTTAGGTGAAATATGGATTTTTGCTACTTGGTCTATTTCAAGTAGCTCTGAGGAGTTTAGGAGTAGTTTCTGGAGAAGCTGACAGCTGCATTTATATGCTTGGGTTGGTAAGGGCTCAGACAGATTGCTCTGGCAATCCTAATTCTCTTCTCTCTGTAGCAGTTTGCTTTACCTCAAGGTACTTTTCAGTCTTCTTTAAGATTTATTCGAGTCTTCCCTCCTCCTGTTACCTACCTTATTGTAGCCTGCTTCAGCTTCTCTGCAGGTATCCTTCCCAGGATCTAGAAACTGCCAGTTGGAGGGTATTCTGTCTGTAGAAGCTCTGAATCAGCTACAAAGAAAAAGAACATCTTTCCGGTGCTTGTTTTGGTGTTTAGTCATGGAGTGGGTTTATTACTTAGGGTACTTGTTTGCTATTACTTTTGTGTCCCAGCTATTTTGCTGGATATTTAAGAAAGTCTTATCACATAATGCTTTTCCTACTCCTCCAAGAAAGGAAAAAAAAAAAAAACCCAACGTAGATTTAGCTCTTTTTTCCTCATGCACATTTAAACCTGACTTAGATGTAGGTGGAAACCTAAATGTCAGTTTAATCCAAGTATCACCATAACTATGTCAGAAATTGAACCGTGACCCCGTCTTTTTAGGATCATTCTGAGACCTAGCATGATAGTGGTTGCAACTATGGCATTAAGTGACTTCCACTGTTTCTGATTTTTGCGTTCGCCTTTGTTTTGTAGGATGGACATGTGGAAGTGGCACGCTTGCTTTTAGACAGTGGTGCTCAAGTCAATATGCCTGCAGATTCGTTTGAATCTCCACTCACTCTGGCTGCTTGTGGTGGACACGTGGAGTTAGCAGCTCTTCTGATTGAAAGGGGAGCTAACCTGGAGGAAGTCAATGATGAAGGTTATACTCCTCTAATGGAAGCTGCCCGGGAAGGCCATGAAGAGATGGTGGCCTTGCTGCTGGCACAAGGTGAGATCACTGTAGTTTCCTGAGTGTTCGCTATGGAGAATGCAGTGTTGACCGTTTCCCATTAGGATTCTGTGCAAATTCCTCTGATGTAATGTGTGGCTGCACTGCCTGTTGCTGTAACTACAGAGCAAAGCTAAAACACCCACACTGTGGAGGGTGATGGGCTTTCACCTTCCTACGCTGTGTCTGGTCAGTTAAAATAACAGCTGTTTTGTTTCCTAGGGGCGAATATCAATGCACAGACAGAAGAAACGCAGGAAACGGCTCTTACTCTGGCGTGTTGTGGAGGGTTTTCGGAAGTAGCTGACTTCCTTATTAAGGCAGGAGCTGACATAGAACTTGGTTGCTCAACACCTTTGATGGAAGCTGCTCAAGAGGGTCATCTTGAATTGGTGAAATACTTGCTGGCAGCAGGTATGTGCACAGTGCAAATGACCTAGCCCACAGATACTATAGACTCAATGTCCTGTGTGATTTAGAAGACACCTGGGCTCGATGGAGGCAGTGTTGTAACAAGAAATTCTATTCTCAGGTACCTTAGCAAGAAGAAAAAAGCACATATTACACCTCCCAATATTTTCTTCGATACTGTTAACACAGGAAAGCGCTGCATGGAGCGCTGGGTTCTGTTGCCCATCTAAGCCATATCTGCGTTCATTAGGAACACAGTTTCCAGCTAACTGCATTTAGGACCATGTTAATACAGATGACGCTTGTTTTTATACGCTGCTCCTGCTTTAGGAGTTGTGCCCTGGGAAATAGCGTGCAAGACAGATTTTGGAACGTGCTGAGTTTCTGTGATGAATGAGGTTTACTACTACAGTATGTGGTGGTAAAAATGAAATCTTGCAGGAGTTGAGGGGAAATGACATTTCAACGCTCATCTGTCAGTTGAAAGTTGGTAGAGGCTAAAGTGGAGTAATACTGCTTAAAATAATAAACAAAAAGGAGCTGCTTTTTTTTAAACTCTTCCTTGTTATGGGAGGTGATTTATTTGTATGCTCCTTTCTAAGAATAAACATGAAATTGTCTGGATTTGTAATTCCAGGAAGCAAGCTCCCTGCTCACCGAGGGACAGTAACAACTGTATCTCTTTGTGCAGTGATACCAGCATGTGACACCTGTCACCAGCACACTTGGAACACTGCTTGCACTTCACTTCTGATAATGTAGAACATTAATTGAGGAGCCTTGTTTTGGCATCAGGGCAGCTCTAAATATATCTCACACCTTGAAAATGAGAAAATGGCTAATCATGTTGGCTTTTTTTTTTCTACAAATAACTTATTGCATAGCAGGAATTGTGCATAGTTTTTGAGTAGCTGGCATATATGAAGCTGGTGAAATTATTTCAACAAAATTGGCTTTAAAGCAAATGATTTTAAAGAGCACGGAAGAAGTGAAATTTGTAGAAGTGTATGGTCTTGTAGGATTGATAGTAATTCAACAGCGTGCATTTTGTCTGGCTTTCATTGGCACGCAGCTCCCTGTCATGCATGGTCTAGACAACTGTCTGGATTCACCTTTATTTGTTGTAACAACTGAAATCTTCATTGGTGTAGAGGGAATGTAGGAATAAGTGAGTGTATAGGTTTAAGTGCTTAGGTTGCCAGTCGAGCCTTTCCCAAGCTTTGGCTTATCCCCCTCCTCAGGGTATTTTTACTGAGAGCAATTCTTACTACGAGTGCAATGCCCTTGGGCTGTGGAAGCCGTTGGTCAGCAGGATATAGCTGTTGTCACAGATAAAGTGCCTCGTTTTTTGTGTTTATCTGATATGAAATACTTGATAAGGAGATGTTCAATAAGAAACAACTGCTGTTGTGTTTCTAGGAGCTAATGTTCATGCCACCACGGCGACAGGAGATACAGCTTTGACCTATGCCTGTGAAAATGGACATACTGATGTTGCAGATGTGTTGCTTCAAGCTGGTGCTGATTTGGTAAGACTGCTGTGTCATCTTGTGGGGAAAGTACTGTGGTTTCAAAACGTGTGCCAGAGCTGATATGCTTACAGAGCAGGAAGATGATTTTAGCAATGGAGATTCATATATGTGTGTGAAAAGGGGCACAAAAAGCTTCTTTAAATCCTGCGTATTCTGTTTGGTCTAAAAAATAAAAATTGTAATCCTTTATCTGTTAAGTGAAAAGTTTTATCTATAGCTTACACTTGTGACAGATGATAATCTATCACTTCAATTGTTCAGCAGGATATATTTCTATGTTGCTTTTATTTGTTATGCTGCTTCGTTATTTGCAAACTCTTGTGCTTTAGTGTTCACCTGCTCCAGTGCTCTGAACTGAAAATGTTTTAGTATTGGGAGCTACTGCTTCTCTATTTCAGTGTTGGTTTCTGAACACTGCAAGTCCCTTAACTTTGTACAACTACGACCACAACCCCCCTAACTAAGCAGTGCCCTTTAAACGACCAGCCTAATCTGATCTCTTCTTTGTTCTAGAACTCTTTTCTTTCTCATAACTCTTGACTTTAGCACATTGCTTTCACAGCGTTTATTTTCTGTAATGCATTTGATCATAGCCCAGTTGCTTACATAATTGTCTTGACTTTTTTTCCATTATGTAGTGGGAGACCTAAAACTGCCTCTTCATCAACTACAGGGATATGTTTGTTTGGCTTTTAAGCAGTAGAAAGCAATTGATATATTGATCTTCTAAGAGAGTTTAGGAGCCTTATGTCTAGGGCATAAGCAGGGAGGGTGGCTCTTTTGCCTTTTTGTTGTTTCTCCCGCTATTCTCCTCTCTTTTTCCACACTCCCAGCTTCTGTGGGCTTTTCTTTGGTTAGTTGGTTGGAGAAGGGCGTTGGGGTTTTGGTTGGATATTTTAGGGTTTTTTTGTTCCTTTTAAATGATAAGAATGCCATAAGTTTATCACTGAACCTGATAAATCAATGTCCTAATGAGGCTACTTAAATTTCAGTCTTAAATGAAGTATTTTATTTTCTAAGTTTAAATTCACAAATATAAATGAATTAATGCTGTAGATGTGAATTAATGAGGCTTCCACTCTTCTTTGTGAATATACTTTTTTTTCAGGCCTTATTAATTCTTCTGCAGTTCTGCTTCATATGTTCTTACCAGGGAGGAAGGTCATGTTAATGCCGGGGGTGTTTGTGGGGTTTTGGCACAACTGCTGCTCTTTGCACAATTCAGTGTTGGATACCGAGCATCAGCCACTCTACTAGAGGCAGGATGGTTTGGGGGGGCTTGACTGGGTATTTACAATAATATTTAAGTACTTGGTTATTAAAAAAAAAAAAGCCTGAAACAAAAAAAAAATATAAATTGGTATGTATAAACTTTTAAAAACATGTAAGGATTGCTGCTTAAATACCATGTCCAGTTACTAAGAGTTGTGTCATTTCTGTGGCATCACTAAGGTGAGTGGTGAGAGGTGTTAGCATCTGGTCCTGATGAGGGTTGATGAGAAATATCTTGTGCCTTTCTAAAGTAAAGTTGTATTTTACTGCATTTTCTTGTGCTTCCAATCAAAATGGGGAGCTGTCAAGAAAACTATAGTAAGGAAGCAAAGGAAAATTGTACCATGAAAGGGAGATCTGCCATATAAATCTACCAGTTTTGAATTCTGATTGTAAGTAAATGGGGAAGTGCCTGCAAAATGGCAGCAATGCTTACAGCAGGTGCCTTGGGTTTGGAGCCGTTCCCTTTCAAACCCTGTGTGGCTTTGCTATAGTATAAGTTTTAAGCTATTTTGAATAAATTTATCTTTGTAATTGTTCTGAGGAAGGTTTCTGAAGTGTCTCACCTTCCTGACAGGGTATGAAAAAGCTGCTTTGGCAGTACTGTGGGAGATTATTCTTCTAGACTTCAATTTTCATTAGTAATTTAAATGAGGTTAGATGATTTCAGCAAATCTTCCCAGGAAGCCTGGGGTGGAGTAGGGAATTGAATGCAGATCTGGACTTAGACCTCTGGTCTTCATTTGTCTCATTAATTTTGCTCTCCTCGTGTTCAAACACGGCAAATGGAAGTACATCTCCAGTTACTCTTCTTTCTTTCCTCTTTCATCCTGCAGGTTCAGTCTTTCCTGGGATTGCTTTCACTGTTGCTTCATTGCTTTCCAGAAACCTCCTTTATACCTGATGTTTATATCGGAGTCATTGAGGAGCTGGACATATAACATCTTACCCTGTTGTGGAGCGGTCCTTTTTTGAGGAAAATACTGGTTATGTCTTAAAACAGTAAAATAAAACACGGCTGAGGGCTGTTCTCTGATTATAAGGATAAAAGGTGCCCATCCCTGAGCAGCACTGGGCCTGGCAGGTCACTGAGCCTGGGGCCATGCCCCCATGTCTGTAAGAATGCCTGTGGCTGCGTTGCAGCCCACTAGAGCAGCGTTTTCATAACGCAATGCTGGGAGCACACATTGGACACCCTGGGGCGTGGGATGAGGTCTTGAAGGGGTTCTTGAGGGCACGAGGCCTCTGAGAGAAGTGGAGACTTAACTTGATGTCACGTTATCTGTGCTGCCCGTTGGGAACAGTCCCTGTGAGCTCTTCGGGGCCAGCACTGTGCCAGGGAGGCTGCAGAGGAGAAAGCAGGGTGAAGGACCAGTGATCCCATGCCTAAGCTGTTCTCCTGGCCTTGCTTTATTTACCCGTAGAGGTGTAGCCACTGCTGGATTTTGCCACTGTTGCTTTACTGTTTTGTGAGCCACTTGCATATGCTGTTTTCTTCCAGACCAGGAAGGCAAGGAGCACAGTTTTTGAGGATTTTTCTTCTCCCTGATTCTAGATTGAGGGAATAAAGTTGATCTTTCTTCCCCAAATGCTCTTGAGTTAAAGGAACAGTAAACACTGGCTGTCAAGATCTGTTGCGATCAGTTCTCCCATTTCTTCCCAATTCAGGGCCTTTATTCCATGACTTGGAAAGCATATAATCTGCTTTAAGACCTCAGATCTTTCTTGGCTTCTCAGGTCTCTCTTCAGTTGCCAGGTAGTCAGGACTGAGAGGGATTTGAGGTGCAGACTTTGAGACTGCAGGTGTGAAGAGGAGCTTCCTTCGTGCTAGGCTAGCCAGACAGGCAGAGGACAGGGGATGTTTCTGTCGGGGTTTCCTGTTTTGTGCTCACTGAAAACTGAAGTCTTCCAACGTTGCTGAAGTTACCTAGCTCACTTTAGTGAACTGACTCCTGTGTGGCGCTGGTGTGCAGTTGAGGTTTTCTCAATCTCAAAATAGAAAGTTTGAGTTTTATGATGAGGGTGGTGAGACACTGCAGCAGAGGAGTTGTGGATGCACCATCCTTGGAAAAGCTCAAGGTCAGTTTGGATGGGGCTTCGAGCAACCTGATCTAGTGTGAGATGTCCTGCCCATGGCAGGGGGGTTGGACTGGATGGTCTGTGAAAGCCCTGTCCAACCCAAACCCTTCTATGAACATTATATGATAAGTGGTTCTAGTCCCTGTAGAGTTTTGTCTGAACTGCGAGCAATTATTACCACCACGCCTCAGAACAAAAAGGCTGTTGTTCTTGCAAGTAGGAAATGGGAACTCTTGCTTTTCAGGGACAGATCCTCTGGCCTCGATGCCAAATGTGTAATTCAGTTCAAGAACTAGTGAAGATCTTCAAAACTCTGTTAGATTCATTAAGGAATGTGGCTTTATAAGAACCAGGAGAACCAAAAGAAAGTGATGGCCGAGATGAACTTTCTTCAGTTTGCGGTTAATTTTCCCCAAAACTCTGCAGTGGCAAGTTATCCTAGAAATGAGCAGTGTCAGGGTACGCACTCACCTTCCTGCTGGAGAGCTGGTCAGTTGTGTAGGGTATCTCCTTGTCACTAATTGTTTATCGATCTGGCTTGTTACCAGTTATTCTGGTGCTTTTCCGATGCCCTTCTGTAAGGGATCCATCCTTCCAGGGACAAAGTTGGTCTGTCAAAAGCTGTAGCAACACTAGCTTGGCAGGCCTACACCGTTCCTTGTTAATATATGCATTTTGAAATCGGCTTGCTTTTGCCAAGTATATGAATGACTGAATATGAGGCACATCTGAAGACTTCAGCTTGTGATCCCATCTGTGCCTTAGTTGCATTCTAGTTCATTTATTGCCTGCAGGACTGGAGACTTCCCGCATCTTGGTCTGAGCTCCTGCTGCTGGACCAAATGTAAATCTTACTTGTTTATAAACTTCTTTATGGGGACAAAATACCTACTTTAGATTTTGTGATTAATAGGAGTAAAATTTTAGAGATTAGAACTCTGAAATACGATTTGATGAACACATTTTTTCTAAGCAGTGCTAAGCAGTGCAGCACTGAAAATATAGCATGGAAAAAATAACCAGTACTAACAGTTACTTAGTTGTGTGGCAAGGATTTGTCTAATGTCAAAGGTGAGAGGAGACTTTTGTTTTTCCTATAAGAGTTCTTTTTCTTTTTTCTTTGTATCTTTACTAGCAATTACTTTCATCTCAAAGCTAGTAGAAGGTAAGACATGCGTGGTGCATGTATGTTCCCACAGGAACTAGATTAAGGACTGTAAAGCTCACAGTGTATTGGTGATATTTAATGAGAGGCAATATCCTGCTTTTAAGCTGTGTACCTTTCTGTAAGCCAAAAGTGCCTGTCTGGATGCTTGTTCCCTTTTAATGTAGAATCAGACCTCAATGAAATGCTGCACACTGGAGATTCCAGTCTCCTTTCTGAAAGCGAGAGGGCTCTTGACAAGGTGGTTGCATCTTTGCCTGTTTCAGCATAGCTGAAAGCAAAAGAGATATTGTTCTGTTTTGGACAGCAAGAAGATCCCAGTTTTTCTCAGCTGAGAAGTACAGAAAAGACTTTTAAATTGGGGTTTTTCTAATCTGGGCTGTCTTGCAGCTGTACATAAGGCTCTGCTGAGCAGGAGAGTTGATCTGGTGATGGACTTTACCTTTCTACTGCAAGATAGATGGGTGCTTTTATGCTGAAATTGAGAGATGGAAGAGAACCCCTGAGGGTGGCTTCTTCGTTGCATTCTTCTCATTTTATGCTGTCAAGCTCTCCCCAAAGCTCTTCATACTTGTTAAAATTCCACACGTGGCTTTCCTTAAAAGACTAAAACTGGCTACCTGGCATCCATGTAACTCCAACTGCCAAAATCAAACCAAACACACACACACACACACACCCCCAAGGCAAACTACCTTTTGATTTTTTCCCCTATGACAAATCTTTTTAGCCAGATGTTTTTGTCATTGCTTTGCCTTCAGCTGATAACATTCCTCATGCTAATGCGGCTCCTTAATCAGAGGCTCACTTTGTTCTGTGTGTATGATGCACCGCACGTTTGATGCCGTGTGCGTAAGGCAGCATTTAAACATCTACAGCAGTAGCCAATACGTTATGGGTTTGAATGAAACCATGCTGGAGGTAGCTGTCTTGTCATTACAGTGAGGGGTCTGAGGAGCTGTCATGTTTTTCCATGCTATGCTATTTCCTGAACCATCAGGGGAAGGGCAGGGATTTTGGGGATTTTTAGACTTGGCCCTCAGTCTTTTGCAAATAAAGCAAAAACTTGTAGGATATGTGAAACTAGTTTTTGTAGTTAACACCTTTCAGATGTTGTGTTGCTGTCTCTGGGTGGTGCAAAGTGCAATGAAATGCTCTCTTTTGCCAGTAGTGAACAAAAAGTAATCTTGTCCTTAACGAGATGCTGTGTATGACCTTTGTGCTTTCTTCGTGAGTCTGGATGGCTTGTGGTAGGAGACTGGACTGGTGAGAGCTGCATTGCTTGGACTTACCTTGTGCTTGCTTGCTAACTCCAGAAAAACAGAGTTTTCAGCTGGTGGATCTGATCCGTTTAAGTTCATGTTCCAGGTCTTCATGACCAAGAACAACATTTATTTGTAGAACAAGAGCCGTGAGTTCTTCTTTTTCCTTCCGCAGGACAAACAGGAGGACTTAAAGAAGACTATTTTGGAGGGCATAGAGCCGGGCAAGCATCAGGTGAGGTTGGCCTTTGATGCTTGTAAGCTGCAGCCTCAGGATACATGCTAACGACAAGCATGGCTTTAAGGCACCTGAATTTCTTCAAAAATACAAAGACTTGCTGTGTAGACTAGATGTGTCATCTTTGTCCTGCATTTTCCCTTCTGTTGGGTTTTCTAAAATCCTACTTCTAAAAGACCAGTATCATCTCAACTTGCACAAAGGCAGTAAGTTATCTCGCTGAGTCTATTAGCACAAGCAGCTGTGTTAAACCTGTTAGTACCTGCCTGGCTTCCTGCAGAGCCTTCTCTTTTCAGGCACTTGCTTTAAACTAGAGGCCTAGCTGAGTTTTTAGGTGCCTCTGCAATACTGGTTTGGCACCTGTCTCAGGAAGGTTACCTGGACAGTTGGGCTGGTGGCTGCTAGAATGCTGTATCTCTTGGTAGGAGTTCAGTCTTGAAAATGAGCAGCGTGGCAGAGTGTTAAGAACTACATTGCTTGGCTGTTGTCTTGCATCAAAACCTTTGTCTAAATCATTTTGCTTAGAATTAACATGTAGGCTTCCGTTACATATTCACTGCTGTCATGGATGAGAGGCTTGTTAAAGAACTGGAAGAGAGCAGTCGGACCTTTACTTTGAAGATGCAGATTTTGTTCTAGAACTTTTAAATAGCATACGACATTGGAAATAAACAAAAAAAAATATCCTAGTGAATAATGCTTGCTAACCACAATCACTTGTGAACCAAGGAGAACGATAGTGGGGGGAAGCCCTTACGTAGCTGATCCTGTAATTGCCTAAAACAGAGAACTTGAAATCAAGAACAAAAAAAAACCACCCCAAACCAGTGATTGCCACCAAATGCTTCTGATGGTGCTGCTTTTGCTCTGCTCTCTGAAGTATTGATTTGTCCAGAAAGTAAATAACTATTACTGACTGCATTTTCCTCCTCTCCTTTTTGAGGCCCAGTGGGAAAGGTGCAGATATTGTAAGCTCTTGCCTGATTTGGGTAGTAACCTCGCTTTCCCCTTCCTTCCGATCTGGTGCCCAAGCCTACAGAAAATCTTGGGCGTTCTTTCCATGCAAGCAGAATTAGCAGGAGAGCACATCACTCGGGTGTTCAGGGAATGGCTTTTCTAGCCAGAGCTGCCATGGGTGGTCGCCTTTGCACCTCCTTCTGATCGCGTGGATTGCACTGTTGCTCAGACTGGAGCAGAGGAGAGCGACAGAGTGCTGCGGCGAGTCCCGTGGTGCAGGTAGCTGGGGAAGCGGTCTCTGGAGAGCAGCGCTCCCTGCTAGTTTTTGTTACAAAACAAGCATTTGCATGTGCTTCATATTAATACAAGGAAGAAGTGCATTGGAAAGCTGATGGGGGATGCTTCTGGACAGCTTTCATGTTCTCTGTCCTGATTTTAATTATCTACTACAGCTAAAGAAAAATAAAATCTTTGAAATTTATGGGCATTCCAGGTAAAAGAAAGGATGCGAGTAGACAAAGGCACTGCACTGGCTCAGCATCTTATTTTGGCTTGTTCTAGATGTCTTCCCTTAAAGCTTGAGTTGATGCTATCTGCTAGCCTTTATTAGGGCTAAACAGAGTGCTGAAGTAATGGAATTAATTTAATCTTAACATAAAACCTGGACAGGCTGGAGAGGTGGGCCTGTGTGAACCTCATGAGGTTCAGCAAGGCCAAGTGCAAGGTTCTGTGATTGGGTCAGGGCAACCCCCGGTATCAATACAG